>JAVTVY010042234.1:0-185901 GCA_036873755.1 Hanleya hanleyi
TGGTTGTGCCTGTTCGTGTGAGCACCATGAAGATCTTACATTACACGGTGTTCATACGGCCCCTGGCCCGGGTTAAGGGAAATTTAGACATGAAACGAAGCACCAACCTGATTCATATTATAATCGTGTTTAAGCAAGCGGAGTGCAGTCGTTTGGTGGAATATAGTCTTATTTAATATGATTTTGGTATGTGGTGTTGAGATTTTTCACAGACTAGCAAATGCTACTAAGAAAGAGATATTTAGACGTCCTTCAGGATGTTTCTCTCTAGGTAAGAGCAGTTTACAATGTCATAATTGTAATGTTCGCTCTTGTTGAAGAGTCGGCGTGAGAGGAGATGAATATATGGCGAGTTTACAAAGAAAGAATATCGTCTATACAACACTCATCAAGCGCCATCCATCTGTTGATTTGTTGTCATGCATTAAACCGTTCTCACTTTCAACTTTCAAGGGTAGACAATATAGAAGTTTCGCATTTCAAACTACAAAAAAATGTGTAAGTCCGTGTCACTGTCTCAACTGAACCTATTTTGCTATTGAACCGAAAACCAAGTAATGTTTATCCTAATAATACATTTGATGAATCGTTTTGTTTGTTCATATACTGTTATGGATATTTCAAAGAGCATAAATATGGCCGAGAATTATTTGCGCTTTACAGCAAGTTAGAAATGCAATCGTCGAGTCCGACTTTCGATGACCACAAGTATATTTACAGGTTTTATAATTAGCAAAATTATTATTATTATTTGGTTTTATAATCAAATAACAATACATATAAACACTAATTTCTGGCAATAGCTATTATGCTGGCAAGACAGCGAGTTGTTCCTGTCACCAAATCTGTCTCGCTGACCAGTATTTCTTTATCCAACTGAATTATCATTTTACCATCTCGAGTTTATTGTATCTTAGCTACGCTTTGATTGTGACTGTTCTTATGAACTCGACGATCTATACCATTGCATCTACGATAGCCGCAGGCTAATGTTCTCTTGTATTGCTGACGATTTTAAATAAATCTTGTCTTACTGTCTTAGCGCATAATGTTCATTCGGCCATTAACACATACTACCCATTACAATCGTTTGATGTTGAACCACTGGGATTATCTAGACTTTTAAGTGATATTGAATAATGATGGCGATAGATAGCAAATTCCGAACACATCTTGGCGGTCAGCAATCGCTTGTTTATTCATACTTCCCATTGCATCAAACATTCATGCTCCAACATTGTTCAACAATTATACATGTGTAGTATAATTGGCCTTGGCCTTGCAGAATTTCTTAGGAACAGATCTGTTTGAAAGCATACATAATATGCTCATGTACTTATAATGGCTGAACTGGCATGATGTCCTCAGGAGTTCTCCTTCGTGAAAGAGAGAATTTCCACCTAGCTTGAAGGAAATGGAACGATCAAAATCAACAGAATAAGAAAGTATATATTTACAACTGAGTATACTAGTAATCATTCTGTAAAAAAGAATGTAACGTGTGTTACTACGTATGCGTTCACAATTAGGTGATAGTATTGGTTAACAGTTAACGAATCAGATAGGTTCTCTCTGTTCTTGAACGATTCAAAGGGTCCATGTAGTTATGATTCCAATGGCAATGGATTACAAAAGTCGACATGCTTCCGCTTTGAACATAATTCTCAAGCAAAATATGTAGGAGTCACGTTTGAGGTAAGGGTTGAAAAGTACAATTTAGCGAAGTTTGCCTTTGATCTCAATTAATGAACACAGCGTTTATTTTTAGATTGATCCTGCATACCGTGCATCATATTTGGTAAAAGCGTGCGATTGAGAGAACATTATTGTTGGCGCCAGTCTACCAACACCGAAGCAGGTGCGATATCGCGGCTATTAATGTTTCGACATATATAACACCTTTTTATCTTTCCATGCGATTCTCCTAGTTTATTCAGCTTATTTCTGTATATATTTTATGCCATAATTGCTGGAATTTACCTGTATTAAATACACCTTGTCAGGGTTTGCTAGACGATAATGATCAGAATGGAGTGAACTCTTACAACTCCTTATATATCGTACACTTACTGCGCTCTATGCCAGATAAACACGCCTTTTATAGGAACGTAAATACTCAAGGGCGGAGGCCGTGTCATATGAAACCCTCAAGAAAAACTCTCAAATTTCTCTTCAGAATTATACTTGAAATAGCGCAAGTTGAACAATAATTGAAGACTACACGTCGCCTGTACCACAAGAGTGCGTCTTGGTTGCAAAATTAAGTAGAAATGTGTTTTGGCAATGACTTTGGTGAACAGACAACAACAGCAGCGCGTGTCCGCACGGGAACCAAACACCGCAAGATGAGATTTTGCCTAAGTAAACGGGCAACAAAGCCAAAACGTAAAATAGAGAGTAGGTCTATGTTTACCATGACCAGTATCTTCATTGCTGATAATACATATCACTTGCTAGCAGAGCAAGACACTTACGGTATTACAATAGCGGTCCCTAGAAGGACAACCATAGCCATGTAGAGCCCAAGACAACATACACTTTATCAACTGTCGGTTTCTCTGCCCACGTGTCTCCGTTCCGGATATTTTCTTCCATGTTTGGTTCGAACATTTGCTCTCCGAATAGTAACACTGGATCCGTACACTGCACCATGCTTTTGTCATGTATAGTTTGTGCCGATTAATGATGGGTTACATATCAATCGTATTGGGTATCAAAGTGATAATCCGTGACGATGGATCGCACCCTACTGATGGCACGTATACTTCTTTCCCATGTTATATATTGGTCATCAGTATTGATTATCCCAGTTGTAGTGATAGCTTGCATTTTTAATGCACGAATGATATAGTTTAGGTTGTCGATCCAAAATCTGCAATAACATGCAGCTAGTGACATAGCGGGGTCACAATACATATTTCATTTTTCTTTCGTTCTTTGATGATGCCAGTAAGACAGCAAGACGACCTTATCCTCAAATATCTATTGCATTCTTTAATCCAAATACATTTCCATGTTGTTTTCCATAGTATACTGTAGGTTATGTCATCCAGGCTTGAAAAGCGTTCATTACATAGTGTTCATACGGCGCATCGCCCTTTCAGCAGAGTCCGGCTCGTCGTGTCAAAAATGCACGTGATGCTCGTATTTCACTACTAGTGTGCACAGACATACTAGGGGCTCTCGGTAATGGGTTAAGGACCGGACTCATTGTCCGTTTATGATTATCGGTAAATATATTCGTCCTTAATTATCAAACTGACGATGTATGGACCCTCACTGGTATATACATAATACGTCTGAGACGTAGTCAAGGTATCCTTATGCGATAGCCAGAAAAAAAACGAGTTTCAATCAAAAATTTCATGTCGAAAATCACAGTTCATATCGCAATCATACCTTTCGCCGAGTAGTCTTATGTTAGCTGAGCAAGTCTGCCACATTTATTTCAAGTATTCAGTGGCTAAAAATATAAACTCACGCGAAATCAGGACATCGTTAAAACAGCGGCATTCTCAAAGTATCTTTTCAACGATGCAAAGCGAACGACCTCCACTTCAGTCCTTGTCCTCACACTGGTATCTCCAGGTAACTACTGAAGGGAATCTGACACAAGGTACGACTTCGAAGAGGAGCACGGATCTGACGTGATTTTTTTCAACAGCGTTTATTTTGTCACCATCACCAGACAGTTAATTCCGGTATCGTTATATCCCCATGGTAACGTGTGGTTTTTCTTTGAAATTCACGTTTGGATAATAAGCTTCACAAAAAGCGTAAAGAAATTGGGGGATCACCACGCTCGTTTGCAGTGTGATGGTACCTCGATTTATTGGGGAATGCGGCTATTTGCTGAAATTGAAAAGAATAAGAAAACAAAGGAACTAATTTAATCATTCAATTTGTTACCAACGCTTTACATAGACCTACTACGTATTTTGAATGATAAGTTAGCGCTGTTATATATTGTGAGATTTCATCGACTTTAACAGCCTGCTCACGAGTTGCGAATTTCACCGTTACTGGCTATGAAAGTCAGCATAACATTACTGCGCCACTATATTATGTTTTCATATAACGCGAACTGAATCACCTCTACCCCCCATCTTCTAGCACCATGCTGGCGCCATGAAGTTTCCATACCTCTGGTTTTGTTAGTATTTCGGGCCCGACTGTTCTCAGAACAGCGCAGCTTTGCACATGTCAGATATTTTTGTGCATTTCAATTTCAAGATGCAAGAAGGATTCTCGCATAAAGATTGAAAATCGCTCAGACCTCCCATGTATTTGGGATTATGATGACGTCTGGAATTCAGGTGAAGTGTCCTGGTCGCTGGATGCCATGAGCACAATAAAATAGGAACTTTACCCGAATTTCTATGAATGTAAATGGGCTCTCGTAATGGTGTACGATGTCTATAAACTTTCCGGTGTTTCTAAGATCCGTTCAAAGTTTCTCTGTATAAATAAACAATGCCTGTGGATATAGATATCCCTATGTTTTGTCTTCCTGGCCATGTTGCGCAGAAAACTGATTTTTCATGATTTTGGCAAAAACGGCTGAGATGGTGATATTCGTGGCTATGTACATAAAAATCTAGATCGAATACCATCAAATATTTTTACTGCTGATCAACACCCCAGCTACCCACAGCAAACAAAATTAGGATTGTCACCGGACAAAGTTTTTTAGGCATGAACCACCTTAAGACTACCGTGCTCCAGTATATTTTGGGCAAAAGATCACTGTTGGCTGATAGTATGCAAGTTTATAATATTGCCAAGTTATCTGAAAATTTCTACGTGGGAAACATCTGCTATATCGGACAAACATTTATAGGTATAGCGTGATAATCACCAATCGCTGATCATTCCGATGGTGTCACTTTCATGAAGACCCAACAATGCGACGCCTAGACTGGATCCAGCCCCTGTTTCATAATGTATTTTAAACGGGAAACAAGAGGAAGTAACTCTGCCTATTAAGAAATGCTTGAAACAGGGACTGGACGGAACGTCACAAGGGAGCTTACTTTGCAAGAAAAAATGCACAATATACTGTTCATTTTTTGTCACCAATGAAAACTCCGTATTCTGACCCCGCCCCCAACTCAAAGGATTTGATTGGTTCGTTCATATACGCACGCTGGAAGCAATGCGTTCATGTGACGTCAACAATCAGAATGACGTTACTACCATGACCTCAACAATGGGAATGACGTTACTGCCGAGACGTCACAGTATGGCGTTAGAATGAAATCGATACAAATGTTGCGACCAAAGGTAAAAACATGTCAATCGTCCAGACTAACCACGCCTCCAGATGGAATCTTTACACGACGAAACCCATCAAATCGTCCAGTCTATATTTTAAAAATAATTTTTTCATTTTTTTTTTCATTCTATTTATTTATTTATCAAACGTATATATTTATTAAAGATCATTTTATTATTATTAAATAGTACATATGAAATAGAGACTCATCCAGTCTATGCCACGCCAAAAAAGAGTTTGCTTATAGACGTCATGACATCACAAGAGAAAATGTATCAACTGCTTACAAAACGAGTCACTGAAACGTTTTGCAGAAAAAAACGCGTAACTGACGCGCTGTTCAAGTTCAAGTTTATTTGCATACAACCAATACGAGCAGTGCAACAACGCTCAATACAATACAAACTTACAAGCAATCTCAACAAATCGTGCAATTCGGTTATAATACCGGAAATACTGTTCAAACTGTTAAAAGAACAGGGGGTTCATTTCGTAGTTGGAAACACTGATACACGTATGAACAGATTGTGATGCACAGAGGTGGAAAGTCATTTGACATTATAACATTGAATTTATCATTAGATAATAGCGACCCAAACTGTTGTCTAAGGACTGTATAACTATAATGGGGACAGTGTAGTAGAACATGCGCCTCATTCTCGTTCTACAGCATGGGGGGTCCGAACGGAAACGACACAGACGTTAGTCCGGTGGTATGGTGGGTTTACGTTGACGTCCGGTTTCAATTTTGAGGTTGTGATTACTCATTCTGAGTCGACAGAATCTTTTCTAGGTTCCCAGTTCCTTGTGTTAATTAAATACGGTTCCATGGTATAGACTTGTTTATTTTGCACGCTGAGCGTGAACAAATTTAGGAAAAGAAATACTAAATCATCTGCAAAGAGTAAATGAGACAGGGGTATATTGTTTAGAAGTGGTGGCTGGGCTCTCTGTATCATCAATGAAAATATTGAAAAGAGTAGACGTCAGGATATTGTCGAACAAGATGTAGAAAGAATGACATATGGAAAAGATGAGTAGAGTACATAGTTTTATTCGCTGCAGGATAAAAATGATCATCAATTGTTGATTACACACCCTCATTTATGTGTCATGGCGTGATATCACTAAATCTGAAAAACCCGGAAGGAATGAACTTGACAGTAGTTTCACTAATCAAGTTAGGGAGATCCCGCTCCTTGAAATGTAGGTAAAAAGGTCGTTTTTGCTGAATAACTTTTTATACCTTCATAAGCAATGCTCCAAATCTTCAAGCGCATTAATCTATTTATTGTTCCATGTGCTAAAATTAATCTGCCATTTGAAGATCCAGTCAACGTTGTTTCAGTAGCGTGACAAATATTTGATCTAATATTATGCAAATTATACAGATGGCAATTTATTTTTTTACTACCATTTGGTGGGGATGCGTGTATGCGTGTGTGTGCCTCAAGAGGCTTTTGCTAAATTTATCATGTGTACTGATTTTTGAGCAAAAACGATCTTCTTTACCTCCATTTTAGAGAGCGGGATCGCGCTAACCTGCTTATTCGGGGCTGAAATCTTTTTATCCAACATTCAGGTTTACCCACAGCGTTGCAGACATTTTGGGATGTTAGTTTCAGAAACAAAGGACTTGCCACTATTTCGCGGGAGGATATTGTAACAGACAGTGCTTTAATTGGTATGATGGCAGAGAGAGGCCTTCGCCCTATCGCCTTACTAATCGTCACTAATGGAACGATGGTACAATGATCTGCGATGCGATGGACCGATGGTCCAAAGTAAGGAAGCGATGGAACGATAGAATGATGGAAAGCTTGCGCAATTCGTTGGTGCGATGCAGCGATGAAGGTTGGATTTAATTAAGGAGAGACAGAGATAGAATTAAGGTTTAACGTCGCGTTAAGCAATATTTCAACTACATGTATATAGCGACGATCAAACAAAATTCTAAGTATTCAAGTTAATAACTTAGTAATCCAACACATTCAAACATACACATATTAAAACTTATGCAACAAACCGATTTCTCTCAAATAACCTAAGATACAGTCTTCTTTCACCCGATTAATAAGATCTTCTAAAGTAGTTGCTCGATAAAAAGAATCTCTTACAATCTTAAAATCTATAGAGTCGATAAGAATATGTTTCACTATGAGATTTTCGTGGCATGGAATACACCTTGGTACTGGCTCTTTTTAATAAATGTTCGTGAGTTAATCGTGTATGACCGATTCTACATCGCCTGATCATGGCTTGGTCGAAACGTTTCTGGCTGTTCAGATGAGTATGGCGGATTCCACATAAAATTATACCACTGTCCGTCAAATTGTCCGTCTCACCGGAAAAATGATGTTTGTAACATTAAAAATGTAAAAAAAAACTGACTCGGTGTCTTGCACTGTGTTTGCTAAACCCACAAATGTTGTGTAATGTATGCATATCTGAATATAAACAGTTTTACACTGCACATTTCTTATCTGCAGTATAACAGAGAGACAGAAATGTAAATGTTTCTAATGTCATTTGTTCTAATGTCATATGTCCGTCCAACTTTTTTTACAATAATCACCACAAAACAAATATCAATTTAATTATTCAAGTAAAGATTTACAGTGGTACTAGCTTGACCTTACTGAGATATATGTACCATTGCTAGTGTATTAAATACCAATACATCGATACTATGAGCGTTTGAAAAACGTTTCTAATGTCATGTCCGTCCAACTCCCGTGACGGAAATGACATTAGAATTTTTTTGAAAAGGCTCAATATTACAGCATGGGCGATGACATACACGGACAATAATACAGATACATCAATATGCTTGGCCTAATTCCAATGAGCATATTCAAGTGCTTCTGTTATAAGACATTTCTTGTACATATACAAAATAGATTTTGACGGACAAATGAGTTTAGTAACACGAATGTTACTAATGTCATTTGTGTTTTGTTCCGCATAACTAAAAACTGTACAAAGAATTCATAGGGGCACCTGTTTATTTTCATCTTATGCAATTCATTGACACATTTTAGATAATAAGGTACAGGGAACATTGTTTGTTTATGATGTTTTCCAAGTTATTGGTGTTACTAATGTCATAGTCCGTCAAGGACGGACAGAAATGGGAGTTAGTGGTACAGTTTTGCGTGGAATCCGCCGTATAGCCTACAGTTTTTTTGAACTGATGAAGTTTGTTATTATTCACAGCATCCCATAGAGAATGAAACAGCTTTCTCACATAAGTACAGGTAGAGGGTCTGAATCGCTATATGGGATTCCAACAAGATCAACCTTCATTATCTAGGGCTGCCTTAGCCATTCTATCAGCCCCAGTATTATCTTTGATGCCAACGTGACTAGGTAACCAACAAAAAACAATATCAATCTGCTGATCAAATCTACAGTCATATAAATGTAGAATGTTCAGGATAGTGGGATGAGTTGAAGGCCTGACATCTGAGAATATGACACATTTTTTTTCCTTTTAGTAGACCCAATACCTTTCAAAGCCGACAATATAGCTATTGCTTCTGCAGTGAATATCGAACTAAACACAACAGAACACAGGTGGTGGAACTTTTGATGTCGGAATACTGACGAGAAGTCATATGACCCCACAGGCAAATATACTGACGGCACATTTTTAAAAATCACATCAACCAAAACTGATTCCTGTGATAATTTGTATCCCAACCATACATGTCCTAGACACAATGCCATCTTTTCACTATATTGAACACCAATGGCTATCATTAACTCATGATCATTTACTAAAAAAACGAGCCAGTCCCAAGATGTATTCCATGCCACGAAGATCTCACAGTGAAACACAGATTCTTTTTATCGAGCAAAATCTTTTAGAAGATCTTTTTAGTCGGGTGAAAAAAGACTGTATCTTAGGTTATTTGAGAGTTTTAATGTGTGCATGTTCTAATGTGTTGGATTACTAAGTTAATACTTACAATTTTGTTTGATCGTCGCTATATAGCTGAAATATTGCTGAACAGGTTAAACCTTAATTCTCTCTGTCCTAGGGAGGGATTATGTTAGCGAATAGTCATATTCCATGCTCAAGCCTATACGAATAGGATACGATATCTTATTCAAAAATATGGTGTCCCATTAAAGCCTCGATAAGAAAACGAATGGCCACGCCTGCTCATCGTAGGTTATCCCCAGTTATGACACTATATGACTTTGCCATGAACTTTCAGACGTGCTGCGGATTATACAAAATAAAACTGCATTTTTTTTCTTTCCTTTGAAGAAAATTCTAATAATAAAATCTAGCACCTTGAAACGTGTAACACGAACCATGTATGGCGAATAGAGTTTCAGATAGAGCAGTAGGGCATAAATTAGGAGATCTCATGTGAGGATCTTCTTCAAAATCTCTGCTATAAATGCAAACTCATTACGCATTGAAATCTGGCCTAGCTACTCTTCAGACGTTGACAGTATGACGTAGGCTTTTTCAGAGGTATTTCAAACTCGACCGGCCACTACAGACAACTCGGCATTCGTTGCATATTTCGCGGTGGGCAACTTGAATGTCCTAGTAGCATATAAATATAAGAGGATTGTGTTGTTTTCTATGAAGTGTGTTCTGTCAGCCCATGCGGAATAAACAAACAAAACAACTTGTTTCTAAGTATAGTACGGATTTCTATAGTAAACCTAACCCTGACTGGTTTTATCGTAATTGGAGTACCATACGGTTTATGAAACCCATGAAAAGGGGTAACAAGGGGTCGATAGTTTCGCGCGGGGGCGGAGCAAAAGACACTGTCATCAGGTGAGTAGTTGATGAAATTTATTTTTATTTATATAAACATTGATATTTTCTTTGAAACTTTTACTTTGAGAACACCATTTCAATACTTTCTCCATATGCCTGAACGAATAGCTCGATATTATATGGCTCAACGGTATCAAGAGTGTAACATCCAGGAGAAATTGTATTTCCAGAATGTAGCTTTTAGTTGAACCGAATTTGAGGGGAGGGGGAGGGTACAGATATAAATGCCCGAATGGGCGTAGCCGCTGAAATACTGCGTTATCTGCGATCCTTTCTTTAAAAGAAAAATTTAAATTGACGTGTAATCTATAGAAGACGTTGTTAATAGAAGTACTTGAACATCATCCTCTCCTGTTTAAGTGCGTGCTGAAATATCCGTCCCGCGTGTTCGTAACTTTAATACGCCTCAGTGCAATATGAAGTGGTACTCTCTATAAAGTTTACCACGCGCCGGTATATTGAGGTGGTCGGTGGTTGCGGGGGCGTTTGTATTTATTTGCACTTTTGCGAAATTAGCTGTGAAGAATATTCTATATGTCAAATCCTATATTTAGAAATGCTGTGAATACAACGGCTCTCAGTTTCCATACAAAGTTTTAAGCCACAGGTATACTCCCTTCCGATACATCCCCTCGAAAGTTCGACTCAAACCTTTGATGTTTTTAGTTTATTAATTTTGTAAGGTTTTATGGCGATTTTTATGTGATTATATATTTTTCTTGCCGTTGAACGTGGAAATAATATGAAAGCTGGAGTAATCATTTTGGGCGTACCACCAGTAGCTTAATCACATTCGGTGGGCGTTTTGTTACAAATGGACTTTTCCACAACATTAACTTCGCGTCATTGAACAGATTTCTGGGAGTCACTTTAAAATGCATTTAAACAAACGATCCAGTGCACGTCTTCCTGTTTATAGTTTAGTACATATATTTTTCTTGTATAGCTGAGCTCATTGCATAACAATATTAAGAATGCGTAGAGGTTGTACGTTCAGTGTGTCGATATGCTATACATTTCAGGCAATTGTCAGACCAATAATAACGAAATAGTGTCTTGGTCATGTTATTTTCAATATACCTTATTACAAATCTGGCTTAAAACATTCTCTTGATACGATCAAAGCATTTCTTCTATAATTTCACAGGTTTCACTATAAGTTTAATCACGACTGGAGTTTTCATTATGCTGTCATCATGACAAAATACATTTCGCTGCTTTAATATAACCAAATGGATACGTCAAGCTATTTTGGTAACTGATTTCCCCCAATCTACTATTGATTCAAGGATTGATCACTTGTTTATAAATAGTTACCTGGTGTTCTCAATCCATTAACAAAATCCTTTGCTCGTCTCCAAACAAAAAGGATAAATTCTTCGTTAATCTCGTGACCGAATGTCCACCCTCTCTTACACACGATCTATTGAGCAATGACATCTTAACATCTTGTATGAGAGATTGACGTCAATTGCACAGGCTTGCTTGAGCTGTGATACTGTAAGTCAGACTTGGAGTGGATCCTTATACAGAGCATTAATTCCAGCTGTAACATATATGGTGATATTCCAGTTTAACCACCTTTTATGGCAAAATGCGAACATGGTCTAGAATTCCGTTTTCTGTTTCTCCAGGTTACGTTCTGCACCATCTTTCTGATGAAATATTGCACACTAATATTCTAAATTTACCAAGATACTGAGCACTATTGGTATCTTACAATCTATCATATTGAGAATTTATCACGGATATTGCCATGTATGAGCGCATATACCGTACGTTTATGAAGTACTCCATATTAGATGAAGATGTTCTGGAAGTCAAGATTTGAAAGCATAGATTAGGCTGGTGGCCTGCTCCGACACAAGATATGGAGGCAGGGAAAAGGTAATTTTTTGGTTTATGAATGGTCAAAAACTGCCGTAATGTTTGTGGAGTTCAAAGTTGGAGCTGATGTTGTTGCTTTTTCCTCCAGCAAAAACGGAGAAGATCCATGTTCTGTCGATGTTATGGAGATTAGTTGTAAACAGGGAGGTGCTTCTAGCAAATATCACCTGCTGCTTGTGATATCATACATGCACCAGACCATACTATGAATGCATTACGGTCTCAGTTACATTCAACAACATTTCAGGACTTCGGCAAAATTACCGTCTCTCCCAAGAAAGGCACCGTATGTGCCACGTCTCATGTTAGTGGAACAAAAAAATAACGTCGTCGCTGTATGTTGTGACGTTAATATCTTGACGTCGGTGCCCTTCTTCGCTAAGCATTTCGACCGGACAGCACGTCCTGAAACCTGGCACACCACCAAGATGTATAGTCATCGCTTTACCAAGTATATCTGAGGGGTACCTCACGTAAGTCTACTTGGTGGGGAACCAGACTAAGCATAGATCGGCCCTTGTTCAGCTTAGCGAATGCATAGATTTTAAGAATGTAAGAGATGCTTTTAATCGAGCGACTACTTTGGAAGATCTTTTTAGTCGGGTGAGTGAGGATTGCATATTGAGTCATTTGAGAGAAATCGGTTTGTTACATAAGTTTTAATGTGTGTATGTTTTAATGCGTTGGATTACTAAGTTATTGGCTTGAGTATTTAGAATTTTGTTTAATTGTCGCTATATAGCTGAAATATTGCTGAACGCGACATTAAACCTTAATTCTCTCTCTCCCTCTCTCCTGGTTCAGCTCACAACTACTACCCATCAAGTGAAAATCGAATGTAGTGATGAAATACAATGATGAGCGTCTTTGTCAAGTCAGGCATCCATTTGCGGTCTTCTGAGGCACTCGCCTACGATGCCTCTGACTGAAATTACAACACATATAAGGGAAGTGAGAAGAGGTGCCGACATACTGACAGTCACATGACTTCACAGTATAGTATTCCGGTTAACCTATTCTAAAGCACATACCAAGAATCTAACGATTCGTGATACGTGTTGTATCTCAGGTACGCTTTTATTGTACCTGTTCATGTGGCAACTTGGATGGCATGACCACACGGCCCCTAGCACCGGCATAAGCGGTATTAGATACAAATCTAGAGAGCTATGATGGAAATGCTCTGACAACTCGTATCTTGGAAAGACTGCACTGAGTGTACTATTCATGAGTATGCATCCAAATAAATGTCCAAGTCGTTTCCAGGATATGTCTCCCAGTCACACTTTGATTGTGTCTGTTCATTTGAACATTACGGAGATGTACAACACATGATATTCAAACGGCCCCTACCCCAGGTTAAGCGGAATTAGAAACCGGTTACGAAACGTAGCGCCAGAGACCTAACAGGCGACGATCGTATTTTGCCGTCAGTGTACGATATTTATCACAGAATTTGAGAAACTTTGAACATGTTGAATGGAGGAGTTTTGTGGCATAGCCATGTTCGACACGTTTCTGCAGTAATATTCCGTTGCGTTGATTTAAATCGTCACAGTCTGCACATGATCTAGCAAATGCTACAAGGCGAGATATGAATACGCCTTATGCAGGTCCCTCTGGAATATTGCTATCCAGAAATGGGTAGTTAAATATGTAAAAAAAATATCTTATCGTAGATTCGACGTGAGAGCAAATCATTATCATTCTTGTAAAGGTATTGGGCCAGATATATATGTCCAGACCTGATGTTCCATCTTGTCTATCAGTGGTTTCCTGCAAGTCCGGTGAAGGGGGTGAATCTAATCTCACGATAGTTTAGATAAACGAGCATGTATGACCATAATACAGTACTTGCTGCTATTGATAACTTGTGCTGATATCTATCAATCATGTATAGTAAAATAAGCATAAGTGCGCAGTAGATCAACGAGGTGATTCTGAAAATGAAGTTTGTTCAGCGTTTGAGATGTACGGCGTCGTTTGCTAATACATCTAGTGCTAGAACGGCAGTTGTGTCGATTTTTGTCAACGTGAATCCAGTTATAAAAATCGCAAATATTTTCAAGAAGATCTCCAGCATTGTGAGATCATCGGTGATATGAGCGCACTTCCGCTTTTTTCGAGGTTCAAAAGTGGTTTGTACCTGGTCTTGCAATGCGCTTGGACAGAAAATCATATAAATTCGTCTAGCTAAATTGAAGTAACGGTAAATACTCATGACGCATAGTCACATGGTTATGTTTATGTTGATCCAAGAATGGCCTGCATAACTTAGAGGGTTGAATTCGAAATGTTACCGCTTTGTCATCTTTGTTCGACTTTTTCTATAAATTACACAATTATTTTGCGGCAACTGCGTTCGGAAATGGCTGTCACATACAGACTTTATTAGATAAATACACCTTTGAATAGACCATGTGATATTTTATTCTATAATTCGGATATTCACGTCATTTGAATGATGTTCTAAACTTAGACTGCGATTATATGAACACTATAGTGACATAAATAAGTTAGTTATGTTCATATGTGCGAAAGAAACTGACACGTGCCTTGAACATAAATCATAGCCGTATGGCCATATAGCCTAAAGGCACTTTGGACATGCGAGAAGATGAAATGTGGATTTAATTAAGTTTGGCATGGTCTACACTGAGTGCGATTTCTGTCAAGCTATCCCATTAGGAGGACATGTGGCGTATTTGACACAGGGACCCCTTAGATACCAGAGGTAATTAAGCCCAATTCTGTTAGAAAATGCGGAAATAACGGATGACATTTCAGAAGCCAACATTCCTATTCATACCAATCGCCTTCATATGAATTTTGGGGACACATTCCAAGTTCATTCCAAGGCATGTTCGTATATGGCAAATAATATTAAAATCAATACATTTAACTCAATGCAAGTTCAAATGCGTGGCAAGCAGATGACTTTGACACATTCACAGAGCGATTTCACATCATGACGACATATCGACCTATTTATCGCCTCGTCACCTATTTCTGAATCTTTTGTTAGTTTATCTTCCTGGGGTGTCGGCCGTGTTGGCAAGACCGACGATGCCAGTGACTCGTTGCCACGGAATGAAGTACTGATAACGTATGTGAATTTTGAAGAAAACTTAAGAGGATTTATAAAGATCCGTGAATAGATTGTCACCCCAAATGATGTGGGAGGATTTAAGCCATTTAACTGACGGATATATATTTAGAATTAGGTTCCATCCCAAACATTTTTCTATTAATATTATCAGCCAATTATATTTTATTTAATCGTTTCGGATTTGAGTAATTTCCTCTAATATGTCAACGTAGACTAGTCTGCTCAGCAAATATATATGGCTGAATTCTAAGGAGGTTGTCAGTGATACGTCTGCTTTACAGTGTGATCTGAGCCGAAGCTATTCTATACCAATGTGAGTTCGCAATATTTTATGTAAGTTGTCATATTTTCTACCTTTACATGTTGAATTCTCATTGTTATGAGGTTAGTCTTATTATCAAATTCACAACCTGGACGGTTACGTTATTTCTCAGTCTTCCTTTGAGAGTGTTGGCCTCATTCACTAAACTTGAATGATCTTGATTCAATATGTGTGGACATTACCATTCGGCCATGACAGGTCAATAACAGTGATTCAACACAGTATTTCATTTTCGTTTGATGACGATGAGCTGTTTGAAACTACAGTGAAATCTGTGTAAACAGCTTGGGACCAGATCGTTTGGTCGGTTTTGACAGCGTTATGGTGTCAAAATTTCAAAATAATTTAAATTTAATTATTGGGACCTTGGATAATGCCGGTATTTAGGGGTGGCTCAGTTTACCAAGGTGTCGGTATTCACAGGTTTCACTCTATAACCTTAGACCTGTATCAGTACTATAGGATAGATAATAAGATTTATAATGTCTACCATCTCCAAGGTTTGCAAACACAGACCCATCAACAAGCAAACAGACATTTTGAATAATATACCCTACAGTTGATCGTCGATCTGATGGTAGGAACTGTTAATGAACGAGCATCATTCCGCATAACCAGGTTGTTCCATCAGCGGAATTTGGCACGCCTTCCATCAAAGAGTTTGAAATTAATATGAAATAATAGTTTATACCAAAATCTACGGTATTCTAGTGATTAGCTTCTTTAGCGATGCCGTATTCGCACTCCACCTTCAACGTGTTGATGGTACTATACTACAACTCCGCGCGATTATATATAAACTAATTCAAGTATATTTGTACGGACTCCTGAGAAAAGGTCATTTTCTTTGAACGTTGGGCATACATCTGTGCGAATTAGTTTTGCAAATTTTGAGAACTATATTGATCAATATAACATTATTCGAAATAGGGTTGGGTCATTAAAAGATGAAGAAGGTGTTCTGGGTGACAGACATAGATAAGAGTACGAAGTTACCAAGTTTCTGCATCGCTAGGATTAGCCCAATTAGAGATCAAAGGAGACTAAATCGGTTTAAATACAAATACCAACAAGTTAAATCCCCAAGGTTTAGTATAGGTTCAAGTTTATGACCTTCGACGGTACTCCAGCACTTATCGACAGGCTTGTTCTCACCATAGCCTTGGGGATAAGGTAGGTCTTTAAAACCTCGGATTTGATAAGCAAACATACGCATGGAATCTAGGCGACCAAGGAGTTCATACCTTGGACATTTCGTGTAAAATTAAAAATGTAGCCAGAACAAAATTGCTAATATCCTATTCGCTTCATCCTAAAACTTAAGGCTATTTACGTGACCTTGACCTACAAGATATACTGACCATGACGGACAAAAACCCAGCAACAAATATTTACGGAATTTCCCCATCCAGTTACAAATCGCATTTTATTTTTTTCCCATCAGCAAAAACTCTCTAATCGCCTAAATTAGACATTTCTGGCAAATTCTCCAGTGACACTTTACCAGGATTAAGGAGTAAAAAAATAACAAGAAAATATCATTAAAAACTTTCTGAGTGACAGATGCAGGATTTGACAGGCTCATGTAAAGGCTGGTAGATGGAAGCGGCGAGGGACATGTGAAAAACATACACTTGTATTTCCTGCGTATATAGTTCTGCTTCATCTTCTAAGCCAACGTTTGTGATTGAACTGTCAACGAAAAATTAACTCATTTTAACATCAGGCTTATTTGGAAATAATTTTTAATTTGATAACCATACGTGTTATCAACTTTTTATATTATATATCATAATAATGTTTTCAAGCCTGTATGTTTAGTTAATTTCTATCAGAATTCTGAAATAATTAAGTGTTCCAGATTTTTTCATCATTCCTATCATCAGACCCACAACCTCATATCAACGGTGGTAGATGGTAGACATTACAGGTGCCGTAGTAATGAACATTTATAAGACTTTCTGGATGGTCTTCCAGATTTGTCAATTCGAATTTGAAAAATGAACTAACCAATCAAGGGCTATGCAACTCGCATCACGTGATGCACTTGGGTTTCGACGAAAATCCATGGAGTGAGAAATTGATAACGGCATTATGGAGCATATATGCAGTTTATACTCTTGTATACTCGTCAAATCTTCATAACTTCCTTGTTCTAATGTATATAAATGATAGTTTAATTATCTCCTAGAAAAACGAATGTCATTATAAATCGACAGCTATGACTGATGTTGCCCGTAAAGAGAAATAATGCAATGTCATATATACTTGTAAAGGCAACAGTCAACTTTCAAATTTCACACATTTTCGTTGCCTGTAAATTTAATAGGAGTTTTATTTAAATGCAGAAAAAATTCCAGTTGTTTGCGTAAATTAATGGAAATATATTTTAATCTGGAATTTTAATTCTAATATAAGTCAAGTTTATGTTTCACATACGTATGAACTATATATTACAAGGAAGACAGATATATAATCAGACTCGATGCAAAATCACGCTACATGTGTGTAAATGTGTAATTTTCTCGAGGTAGCTTCGATAATTATGTCTCGTCTCCTGTGCATATAGATACAGTCAACACATACTGTGGTTTATTCAACTCGACTGGAAGGCTTTCTTTTATTGGCTATAAGCTAGGAAGAATCTATTATACCTGGACTCGGGAGTCAAATTTGATCTATCTATCAAAAGGTTAGCTGGGGACGAGATATACACGCTCACAGCCCGTTTCTTCGGGCTGACAAAGAGCACAGCTTTTGGTATGTGAGAAATGTTGTATGACTGCCTGGAGGAATCTACTTTTTTTATTCGCCGTAACACGAGCCCGTGCTAGATGAAATAGAATTAACCCGATATTAATGTTCACTGTGTCGCTAGCGGTCCGCCCCACTACCATAGTCTATTGCCGAGAGATTATAAAGTATTTACTCCACGCTGCTGTACGTTTCCCCCTCTTTGATTTTACCCTCGGGCTATTATTTAATGTCCGATCTATTGTGCTACCTTTATATTCAGGTGTGATATTATTTACTTTTTATCACCACAGCTACTAATTTCCCTGACAAGCTTATACCGATCCTATAGCTCTCGTAAAAGTGACACTGATAATAAAACCACAATCTTTGAAAGTACTTTGATATCCCTTCTATTACATCATAAATATACTGATATGATATTGTTCGTATCCTGTCAGATATCACTGTTGAGTAGACGGCTATACAATAGTATCTTGCATCGACTGTCGTAGTCGTGCAATAGCATTTAAAGCTAGCCAGTAAATCTTGCACACTAGACGTCTTCCATTTTTTTCACCACTAATGGTCACGAGTTCATGAGTTGTATTCATAAGTGCAAGGTGGCCATGAACAAGTTGCCTAAAACAACCTGTACTCAACTAGTAAGTTAATCAGACAAACATTGTGTTTTTGTTAAGCTGAAGAATAGGGAAATGGGTGAGCACGAAAGGTGATTGGATTCAGTCGTCAACTTGAAGACAAAGTCATCAAATCCGCCAAGTCAATACCTTTTACTAGAGTAAACCAACATCGATATGATTAATTAAAAAACAAAATTGGCATAAATCCTATGTTCCCGTGAGAATTTGGTTCAAATTCTATACAATTTCCATTTCTTGTACAATCTTATGAATTTTAGTCTCCATTTTCTAAAAGAGTCTTATACGATTTAATTTCATCCACTAGGAATTCTATTCAGTTGGATGCAGTCCTTGAGAATTCGGCCCAAATTCTTTAGGATTTTATATGGCGTCGTGATTTTTAAAGAAACCCTTAGTAATTTTCGAAGAATCCTACAGGATTTCCAAAGAATCTTATATGATTTTCCTGAATAATTTGATACATTTTCATATTAATTTTTTACCTATTCCATGCCCATATGCATGAAATACAATGAACGTAAACGATAGTCAGTCACTAAACTAAATGGTCAAACTATTGTGATACTTGAGAATCAATATAAATGGTCGTATACATTTAACAAGTGAACTTATGTATGGCTTTCAAACTGATATCTATTCATTTGAACAGCATGCCATCTGTTGTTTAAGCATTATCGATAATAGGCGCGCTCGTTAAAGTGAAAGTGAAGAAAACCTTGCGACTAACCTCGTTGATTTTTGGGATTGGTTATACTCAATATGGACAAGATTAATTCATTACAAGTGTGTAATTATTTTATAGTATGTTTAGAAATGCAGATACATTTCCATACTGAATTTGTTCTTCCATTATATTTATATTACTTTTCAATACAACCATATGCATTTATCACGAATCGTTAGATTCTTGGTATGTGCTTTAGAATAGCGACCCTGTCAGTATGTCGGCACCTCTTCCCATTTCTCGTATATGCGTTGTAATTTTTACCTGTATATGGCGAGATTCTGTTGGTGGACGTTTCGTCCCCGAGGCCCGCCCCCTGTACAGACCTTTTGGTCTTTGATATATGTTGGCATTGTGGGAAGTTGATGCTGGGTCGACATCGGGCCTTACAGACTAGTCTTTTGTGTTAAATACTGTCATTTTCATCTAACGACGATACAGCTCACCAATCCCCAGTGTACGAGTTGTCACTGCGACACAGCTCCCCAATTACCAATACACGAGTTGTCAGAGCATTTTCATCAGCTCTCTATATTTGTATCTAATACCGCTTATGCTGATGCTAGGGCCGTGTGGTCATGTCATCCAAGTTGCCACATGAACAGGTACAATAAAAGCGTATCTGCGATACAGCACATATCACGAATCGTTAGATTCTCGGTATGTGCTTTAGAATAGTTTAACCAGAAGACTATACTGTGAAGTCATGTGACTCTATCAGTATGTCGGCATCTCTTCCAACTTCCCTTATATGCGTTGTAATCCAAAATGATATCTCAATGATCGGTGGTCTGAAATTTCTTCTATCGTTTCATACTCGCAAAACCTAGTAGATCCCTAAATCATATTTACAAATGAACATACTCGCCTGTGGGAATAGTAAGCGTCACACCGAACATTCAATATTCAGCCGTAGTCCATAAAAGTATTTCCACGTCAATAAGAGAAAACCTATTTCGAATGACAGTTAGCGGCAATTCCAAATTGGTGCAAGACGGAAGTGGTCAATAGTTTCCAATGATGTCAGAAAGACAGAAGGGTATGCCCTCCCTTTAAAAGAAATGCCAACATAAGAATATGTTTCCTGTGAATATATTTCAGTCACGCTTTGAAAAATCTCATACGAAAGCTACACATAGTCAAATGTCTCTAGTCAAATGGTCATATCACTTGACAAGATACCGTGGAGCAGATATTACGTAATGCAATCTCCCAAACCGATATAACTTGTTGTCCCGAGACCAAGAAAATGCTCGAATGAAACACAATATCTCTCAAAACCTACCAATGTAACAAAGGCGGGAGAATGTTGCGAACGCGTTTATGTAATCTGGTAGGATAACAAGGAAATAAAGAGGTCAAGAGAGGTCAGATTCATGTTTACACAGTATTTACTTCTTTATCGGTCGCCGTACTGTGTTTATTTCTATTATACCTCATTTTAAGGAGATTTTAATCGGATGCGAACGTCCTCGAAATATTGTCAAGGGTATTGTTACCTGGGATTTCTAGTGGAAATAGAGAGAAGTTCACAAACCCGATGTCATTCCATCTGTTGACAAAGGGGATTAGAAAGTAGCACAATGAGCTTGCCGATTTTCTTTCATACAAGCAGAGCAGACGCGTGATGGGCTATACACAACGATGGGTTGGGAGGAAAGGTGCATTTCACAACCGTTTCTTGATCACCTACCATTAAACCAAGACAATTTTTATTCCTGCCGTCTGATACTCAGGCTCCAGACATCACAAGTCTCGTTCCGTTTTCAATGGACAGGTTTCGGTTCTGGGTTACGAAGATCCCAATTTTCAACATATAGTTGCGTCGTTTCCCGTCAAGCCCGGTATTCGTTACTATTTTCATATGTTCGCATATATATACACACTGCATGGAATATATTTCCATCGCAGGTATGTGTCGAAGTAGGATTTGCATTTTTTCCATGTTGTGAACCTAATAAACCCACCTAATAAACCCACCGGCCCCTGTTCAGGAAGCGAGGTATTATGGAAAAACTTTTGAGTCTTAATAGTCATTCAAAGATCCAAAGTCAGATTCCAACGGAAATGAGCTCAAACAAAAGGTTCTATACTAAATGTTATCTTTTCATATGGGGAAAAACGGCTAACAATTAAAAGAGGAGAGGGGGGGGGGGGGGGGGGCCGAGGACATGTTTTATTTTACTATTTTACCGGGAACCAGATTACTGTTCTTCTTATGTATGTATGTGCTTCACCCACATTGCTTGAAACGTTGATATTTAAATGTATTTGAAAATTCCCGTACACAACGCCGGTTTGTGTTGTTTTCATCCTGTTCGTTGAATCTTGAGAGAATTATACATTTGTAGTTCATTATTTCATTTGGATCCCGTAAGATCTGATCCGCCTTTGTCTCTGGGCATTGCCTTCTACTCAAGTGCGCCCGTGTCTTGTCTGATGTATATCAATATTTGGTTATTTTTGTAGAGATGCTTAAAGTGGAATTGTACAGATATGGACAGATGTATTTTTGGACACTCAGGATATATCATCGTCCGTCTCGATTCAGTTATGATTTTTAGACCATCCTGGTAGAAGCTTAGTATATCCATAGAGTTTTGAATAATATTGAAGCAAATTTTGGCTAACTCCTGATTATCATATTTGTCGATATCGCATTAATGATTTTATTATGTATAGCATCTTCACACTCCAAGGCGAACACTACATGTACTCGCCTCGACAAAATGTGAAACATTATGACGTCATAGCTCTACAAATATGTTGCGGTCTATATTGGGATACTCGAACGGAAGTTCCTTCTCATGACCTGTTCAAAATTCAAATTTGGCTATTCGGAAGAAAATATTCCATTTGAAAAGTAATACAACCAAGTCGTGCAGCTTGTTTCCATATTGGCTATCTGAGACACAACGTACCTTTCTGGTGTGAAGAACCCCGTCAGTATGTCAATGGAATTATGGAATGATTTTGCTGTATTTATCTTGAAAGGTAACATGATGAAGCCGATGCATTGATGAGACATTTAGTAGGGGGAAAACTGACGACGGCGGGCGACTAAAAAGCATCCGTACGACTCTACATGAATGTCTTCCTCGGAACCTTACATTCAGATTAGAATAAGACGTAGCATTGGTATATCAGCCGCACTTTTATTGCAGCTGTACAATGGGGGGAACTTCTTCATACGGAGATGGTCATTTATGGTCCTTACCTACACTCTGGGATCTACCTCAGATATTATCCTTACCTACACTCTGGGATCTACCTCAGATATCATCCTTACCTACACTCTGGGATCTACCTCAGATATCATCCTTACCTACACTCTGGGATCTACCTCAGATATCATCCTTAACTACACTCTGGGATCTACCTCAGATATCATCCTTACCTACACTCTGGGATCTACCTCAGATATCATCCTTACCTACACTCTGGGATCTACCTCAGATATCATCCTTACCTACACTCTGGGATCTACCTCAGATATCATCATTACCTACACTCTGGGATCTACCTCAGATATCATCCTTACCTACACTCTGGGATCTACCTCAGATATCATCC
This sequence comes from Hanleya hanleyi, assembly GCA_036873755.1. Lineage (NCBI taxonomy): Eukaryota > Metazoa > Mollusca > Polyplacophora > Lepidopleurida > Hanleyidae > Hanleya > Hanleya hanleyi. The sequence goes on from JAVTVY010042234.1 coordinate 23,096, forward strand.
TTACCTACACTCTGGGATCTACCTCAGATATCATCCTTACCTACGCTCTGGGATCTACCTCAGATATCATCCTTACCTACACTCTGGGATCTACCTCAGATATCATCCTTACCTACACTCTGGGATCTACCTCAGATATCATCCTTACCTAAACTCTGGGATCTACCTCAGATATCATCCTTACCTACACTCTGGGATCTACCTCAGATATCATCCTTACCTACACTCTGGGATCTACCTCAGATATCATCCTTACCTACACTCTGGGATCTACCTCAGATATCATCCTTACCTACACCCTGGGATCTACCTCAGATATCATCCTTACCTACACCCTGGGATCTACCTCAGATATCATCCTTACCTACACTCTGGGATCTACCTCAGATATCATCCTTACCACACTCTGGGATCTACCTCAGATATCATCCTTACCTACACTCTGGGATCTACCTCAGATATCATCCTTACCTACACTCTGGGATCTACCTCAGATATCATCCTTACCTACACTCTGGGATCTACCTCAGATATAATCCTTACCTACACTCTGGGATCTACCTCAGATATCATCCTTACCTACACTCTGGGATCTACCTCAGATATCATCCTTACCTACACTCTGGGATCTACCTCAGATATCATCCTTACCTACACTCTGGGATCTACCTCAGATATCATCCTTACCTACACTCTGGGATCTACCTCAGATATCATCCTTACCTACACTCTGGGATCTACCTCAGATATCATCCTTACCTACACTCTGGGATCTACCTCAGATATCATCCTTACCTACACTCTGGGATCTACCTTAGATATCATCCTTACCTACACTCTGGGATCTACCTCAGATATCATCCTTACCTACACTCTGGGATCTACCTCAGATATCATCCTTACCTACACTCTGGGATCTACCTCAGATATCATCCTTACCTACACTCTGGGATCTACCTCAGATATCATCCTTACCTACACTCTGGGATCTACCTCAGATATCATCCTTACCTACACTCTGGGATCTACCTCAGATATCATCCTTACCTACACTCTGGGATCTACCTCAGATATCATCCTTACCTACACTCTGGGATCTACCTCAGATATCATCCTTACCTACACTCTGGGATCTACCTCAGATATCATCCTTACCTACACTCTGGGATCTACCTCAGATATCATCCTTACCTACACTCTGGGATCTACCTCAGATATCATCCTTACCTACACTCTGGGATCTACCTCAGATATCATCCTTACCTACACTCTGGGATCTACCTCAGATATCATCCTTACCTACACTCTGGGATCTACCTCAGATATCATCCTTACCTACACTCTGGGATCTACCTCAGATATCATCCTTACCTACACTCTGGGATCTACCTCAGATATCATCCTTACCTACACTCTGGGATCTACCTCAGATATCATCCTTACCTACACTCTGGGATCTACCTCAGATATAATCCTTACCTACACTCTGGGATCTACCTCAGATATCATCCTTACCTACACTCTGGGATCTACCTCAGATTTCATCCTTACCTACACTCTGGGATCTACCTCAGATATCATCCTTACCTACACTCTGGGATCTACCTCAGATATCATCCTGTAAATCTTACAATGACGACAGATAATATAGGAGTTAGATGTAACCTCCATGATCCAATCCAATAGAGCTGTGTGAATCATTGCGGATGCCATCCTTTAAACGTCCCTTTTTACATGTCCACTTCAACGTCTTGTTCAAGTGGCAAGTCATCTAAACAATGCTAAACACTGCTGTTCCGGATTGTGTTACCTAACTATAATTGCTGGGGTTTTAAAACATTTGTCATCTGCGTTTCAAAACTTCCCACTTTCGTGCTCTGTCAAGTGTATAACTGTTTACAATTCCACGCACGAGTCTCATACCCCCGGTTGTCCATATTCCTACGAAATAGGCTACAGATCGCAAATTGTCCGGTAATGAGTGAGTCCATCCGAATCCTTTCGTCGGCAAAATAAGGAGAACCGTTGACATTAGAACCTTGATTTTTGGCATGAACGTGCATTAGGGCATTGTTACCAGCAGGTTCTGATCTGAAATAATTCTGATTTAAATTAGATTGATAATTAACACTTCAGTATATTGTTATAGATATCTGTGAACTGTAGCCTTTAACGTGTATCCTATTTCACATTGGCCACATCAGCTTCAAATTCAGGTCAAATTACCCACAGCTAAAAATACCCTGTCCCACTGTATGTCTTTGTACCGGTTATGCTCAGGAGAATGACATAGAATCATTATTATCTTGTGCAGAGAAGGTGTTGGTCTTGAGTTGAATTACCGTAAACTACATAAATGCTACCTTTCTACTATAGTACTATATATAAAAATTTGTTGTATTGTTGGGAAAATAATGCGATTCAAAAAGTTGTTTTGATCCTGGACAAGGGCACTGAAAACCATTAAAGATATGTAAATGTATTTTCACACGTAAAGCTTGAAATCTACTGAACCTATATTATTCAATCTGTTTCCTTTAATTAAAAAATTGTAAAATTAAATCGGCGATCGTTATTTATTTTGGAATGAAGGCGCATTAGGAGACTGTTACCAACAAGTTCTGAGCTGACCTACTTTTGATGAAAATTTCTGGTGATTTTTGATGAAAATCACTGGCGATTCTGACTTGGGCGGTGCCCATCTTAATATAGGCAGGATTTCAACTGGGGGTGGGGATTTCCAAGAGTTCAGTTCGCGTTCGAGTCCTAATGCCTACTGTACTTCGTAGGTCCTGTGACGTTAGTCACACTGCTCATGTATCTTAAACTACACCGAATAATACGGATTTTTAAATTCCTTGCTGTTTGTTTCAGAGTCACATTTTGTATTGGTCGGTAATTTGTCTGGGGAACAGATGGCGCTGCATGTTAAGCAATAACTCCGGTGAAATACTAAGTTTCTATTTCGGAATTCAGTGATGCAACAAATACCAAATATGTTCAAAAAGTCCCCTCATGCCGACTATCAGACGTCCCGAGAGCAGGATTTTACAAATGAGTTGCACTATTATACACACAGTATTTTCGTTATTTTGGGATTACTCTATCTTAGTATAGAACAGATTCGAGTGCTGAACATCGGTCGAGCCCCAAACGGAATTCAAGCCAGCGACCTTTAATCGCCAGCACTGTTTGTCGGCGATCTAAACCACTCGGCCAACGGGCCTCCCATAAAAATTGGAGGTAGCAGACCGGTAGTCTTGAAAGTGAACACACAGTATCCCTTGATGAACGTAATGACAAAACTCTCATAGCTGAATACATAGAAAAATATATTTTTGGTCATTTAGAAAGTGATCGTATAATAGGTTTTCGTTATTTTTGAATTACACTATCTTAGTATAGCATAGATTCTAGTGCTACATCAAGATAGTTTACTATCAAAATAAAGAAAATACTGTTGTACGATCACTTTCTAAATGACAAAAAAATTATCTTCCTATTATACACACATTAGCAACATTGGGCATATATACATGGGATATGGTATTCATGGATAATACTAAAATTTCAACCCCCCACCATGCTACTTCGGGTAACGGCGTGCCGCTCCCCCTTCGGGGCTTTTAGCAGATACTAAATAAGAGGTTATTTCAAACGGCTTTTGAAGCACATCAGTTCCATAAAAGTGATGAAATGCTAAATGTATTATGCCTGTGCAATAGGACTGAAGAACTTAAGCCGTGGTTATATAAGTAGTTGGGCGTCTTTAACAAGTATATGTGAGCGCTTTACAAGACAATGTTTGAAAGCAGCAAATTTTCTTTAATTTGACCGTCACGGTCTCGATACCCGTTTTGGGGGATACATGTTATCGTGGCGACACCTAAGTGTTAGAAATGACCAGTACAATATACACTGTATGTCAATATTGGACCAGTGCACAACGGATCTTATAAACTACGAACATTCACCCAAGAAATTCCCTGCACTTTTAAAAGAAAGTATGCATAATCCCACCTATAAGAGACATTATACTTAAATTTAGGTCGTTCGGAATGTTCAACAATCGAGCATTTTCAGCAATATAAAAGAAAATACGGAGTCAAGGAGAACACATTGCGCACCACCTACAGCAATTTGCTTTGATTCTCTCTTCTTAAACGGCGTTTATCAGTCCGAATCTGAAATAAAACTAATGCGCTACCCAGATATTTGTACCCGTGCCGGCAACGAAATCATGTGTGAGGCATCGACAGCTTGTGACGTGATCACCTGGCCTCTTCAACAGTATCAAGGTGGGATAGGAGAGAATTTTATCGGGGTTCTCTATCAAAAGTCACAACAGCTTAGTTCGGTGGACACTTGTTGGGATGTTTGAGGGACGGGATCTCCGGATAATGTGTCGCTCTGACGTGCTCACAACTACAGCACTTGGCTTCCCTTTAACCACATGCCTGAACTGTCGTCGAGTAAACAGTGGTATATGATTCCATATAGTCATATCCGTGCTAAGACGTTACCTGCACAAGTGTGTATAGGTATTATAGGGCCCTTGACTTGATATTAAGACATCTGGGCAGCTATACAGGACGCACTGGCGCCAACATCTGGGCTCGTGACGTAGATCCATATATGTCATTATGCTTCCGGCTCGACAAAATGAATTCCATGGACATAAGTGTTCTCGATTTTAGTGTAAGCATGAAGATAAATATACTGAGATAATAATGAAGCAAATCACGTGGATTATTATTAGGTTTTTCCCTGATGAGTTTAGCAAAGGAAATTAGTTATAACTGCGGTGAATGACAAGCACTCTATCCTGATTCAATACTTTGGATAATCAGGAATGACAGTAGTTTAGAGCCCGAGCTTGCATAGCTTTTTATTGTACCATTTTAAAGATTGTCAGGAAGAAACCATCTAAGAGCAAGTTTCTATACGTATATCTTGGCATACTGCTTTGAATATATTTTCATGGCATCAGATTGTATACTTCCTATACTGTCAGATACACCAACATACTGTCAGATACACCAACATACTGTCAGATACACCAACATACTGTCAGATACACCAACATACTGTCAGATACACCAACATACTGTCAGATACACCGACAGTATAAGAGATTACGAACTCGGACAATGGAAGAATGCCTCGGATGATACTGTGGGAGATTTTCGAATTGTCAAATCATACCAATTATGGCCAAAAAATCTCCATATCGGCACTGATGTTCATTTTACGTAAAACTTTTTAGCTTGGTATCATATACAAGAGTATCAGTATGTGTTCGGCTGGTTGAGCACGTATTGCTATCTCTCGTCGTGGTTACAATGAAGTCTAGAAGCTTCTTGGCTTCGCGTTTTGGAAGAGTTTCTCCCTAATTAATTTAGTTGAACTGCTTGGACAAATGCATACATGAATAATACTATTACTATTATGATCCTTCAGTAAAAATACGCCTTGCAGGTTCCCCATATGTTCATATGTGGACCTGCAAGGCAAATAAAATAAATAAAACAAACGTTTCTGTTTATTATACATGAATGTATGTATGTAGCCCTTACGGTCCGGCTTAGTTGTACCCCATACCCTTTCTAATTAACATGGTCATCCGAATGTTGGGATTTCAGGTGAGCTCAATGTGCTTTGTTGGTGTGGTCCTTGACTAACCCTGCGTTATAGATAGCCCTGGGAACACTGAAGGCTACGGTGTGTAAGAAGGACGTGGTAGCGCCCCAGTTCTATGTTTACCCTGGGTGGGGGTGGGTGTAACGTCAGATGTCTTCACCTTCCAATCCCATTCCTTTGGGCTCGTGATAGACATGCTCGCCAAATTGAAACCGAGAGCAACCATTCGATATTCTGCAGTGTAAATTTGCTTACACGCGATATACCAGCACATACCAAGGCTATAGAAAGCGGGATTTTCTGCAGTATAGTACAGCTTGCAGCGTGAATGTACCAGCCTACATGGTGTGGTCAATGAATAAATGGTCTAAACTGTCTCAGAACAATGCTTTAAAAAGAATTCTCTCGTACAGGGAACTAGTGAAATATCGACCCTCACTTTATTATTGACTGATGGAGAGAGTGCCCGCCAAGCGGGTAGTAGATACACTCTGTTTGACCTATATCTATCAACAGTAGCTGAGAGCGGAGACTGTGGAAACACAAAACCAAGAAGACTACGAATATACCTAGACACTATCCTGTGAATACTTACAACCAAGATTATTGTAATAAATGAAAGACATTTGTGGAAAAAATCTATTTCAATTGGCTCGCGACATAATTTCCCCTTATCATGGTAACATTGTGCTACCCTAATTTGACCGTTACATGGCAAGCCTAAAGAAAGAAACACAGACATTTTGACAATTTAATCTGTAAAGATTAGATATTATTCCTGATTCTCAGATTAAATGACATTATTTTCAATCAATTAGATTGAAAAACAATAGAATGAACCCAATGTAAACTGAAAACTCAGTTTGATAGATCCTGATAAACTGGAATTTTTTATCTACTAGATTGGTTAATAACTACAATCTAATAAATATTTAAGAAATTACAAGCGTCTGGTCCGTCAATCATTATTCAGCCGTCGTCCATTAAAGAATCTCCGCGTCCATAATCCAAAGATCTGTTTCCTATAATAGCATTAGCACCAAGTTAAAAAACTAAACAACGCGACAATCATAGTATACATAAACATAGGCTAGTTCCCTTCAAGAGAGAAACGGTCAACCGTTTTCAATGATGCCGGCAAGACATCATGATGTTCCACAAGTCGTTATCAAAAGGATGATGTATCTCAGTCACGCTTTGTTTGACTGTTCATATAAACCAGGTTGTGAAGTAAATTGGTTCATACGGCTCCTAGCCCTGGGTTAAGCGGAATTAGACACAAGTAACGAAACACAAAGCCATACGATCTTGCACGCTACGCTCGTCTTTTGCTAGCAGCATGCGACATGTATCACCAAAGTTGGAAAACTTTGACTGGAGGCGATTGGTGGTATATCCCTATTTTTTAAGTTTCTGCAATAATGTTTTCTGGCGTTGATTAAAATCGTCACATTTAACACAGGATCTAGGAAATGCTACTAGGCGAGATATGTATACGCCATATGCAAGTCCCACTAGAATGTCCAGAAAGGGATAGTTTACGATGTAGAATTCATCTCTTTTGTCGTAAAGTCGATGAGAGAGAAGGCCCGCTTCATTTTTATTGGGATATAGGTCTAAATAGTATGTGCCGTTTGGGATATCTGTAGTTTCTTTCAAATCCAGTGAAGGTGGATATATATCCTTCACTGCGACATTTATATAGCGATTATCCACAGCGAGAAGATCATCTATATAGCGTTTGTTGAATGAGAAGGAACGGGCTTCGAATTAGTCGATTTTTGAAAGTGCCAGCATATATAGTCGTATTCATAAGACAACAGATATATAGGTCAGCCAAAAGGGGTGCACAATTAGTACCCATTTGGAATCACTGTATGCTTTTGCTATATTGTGTTGCCAAATTTTGCATAGATATTATAAATGAGAAATTCAAGTAACTCTATAAACAAAAGAAACCTCCCATGAATTTTATTCCCTGTATGTAGTAAAGCTAAAGAATGATTTATGGCTTCTGACATTAATATATCAGCGATCAGTTTTCTTGAACACAGATAGTGTTAATGAACTTTGACGGTCAATAAGGTCCTGATGAGGGATTGTAGTATAGAGAGTCGGGAAATCCCATGATGGGTCCATGTCTGTACGATATGTGATCTTTAACATCAAGTTCTTCCGTAAGACATTTTGAGTTTTCAATATCCACGTACAATCGAGGCTAAACTTTTTAGAAATAGTGGAGATTTTCTAGAACTTGTTGCGAATTGAGGTTTCTCCGTACTTGGTTTACTTGGGGAAGGGTACTTCTGTCAATATGGCGAGCTGTTTCAATGACCTTGCCCTTGGTAAGGTCCGGCCAGTCAGCGAGTACTGTAGGTTCAGCTTTTCTCGTTTTGACCAATCAATAACGTACTGTTCCAATGCACTCAGGACTATCTTCTGGTCGGCCTTTAGATTTATTCTTCTCCGCTCTCTATATTTAGGTTCCATCACCAGGAGTGTTTTTAGGTCCTTATCACTCACTATATCAAGGTTACCAATCACAATATGTTTGCATGGTGTATAGATAAAGTTCGACGATTCACAATCACATCTATAGCCTCCCTACGTGCATTAGAGTAATTGAATATATTGGTGGCTATATATTTAGTATACTTATATGAAATGCGAGATGGTTCTGTGAACGTAAAATAGTTTGGTACAGCGTTGCGTAGCACTGGATCATTCAGGTTTCGTGGTAAATTAGAGATGTCCTGTCCTTTATCCAAGAAAAGCCGGTCGTGTGATGTTTCGATTATGTTCACTGGACGATACAATCGAAAATAACCTAAATCTTGACACACTTTAGTTTTTTGTGTGTGCTATTATATTTCCTAAAGACACAGATCGTTGTACATCTATGGCCATTATATTCAAAGATCTCAGAGGTAACGCATACAGGATTGTACGTAAGCTATGTATACTGTTGGGTATGTTATTTAAACTCACTAAATAATTTAAAGTGATGTGATCGTGAATCAAATCACTGTTAAACTTTCTCCAACCATGGCTGCGATGTCTCCGTTGGTCGGGTTTAAATAGCCGAGTAATATTGGATATATTTGTATGGCGGTTTGCAGCATTGCCGAAACGTTTGACATTATCATTTAAACCATACGGAATACTGACCCAAGTTCTAGCATACAGAACATTTCTCGCTCTCGGATTTTTATCTCAAATCCTATGTAGGAATCCCTGATACATGTAGATGGGTAGACGAAGTGTATGACCTGAATACTAAAGTTGCCTCAGCCATGGTCGGTGCCACAAAAATGCTTACATATAGCCAATGCTTTTACCTTTCGGATTTTCTGTGACCATTTACCCTAAGATGGAGTCTTTGGGTGATTTTGCCAACATACTGTTGACCACACGTCTTACAGGAAACTAAATAAATACAGTTTGTAGTAGAACAACTAAGATCAACATACGAATTTACAGAATACAATTACCAGATAACATGAAACTAACTGAAGTATTAAACAGTGAACACGTGAGACACACTTAGAAATCTTGAATTATTACTGTACATACAGAAATCGGTGCTAAACAATCATCAAACGCAATATTACACGGTTTGATTTCGCGACCTTACTTTGCTGTCAGAAATGTATCTGCCATTTGGATTGGAAAAGGTTTTAGTGCAATTCGATCTATTAGGGACTCGGCAAAGGAACCCGCACTAAGGTTATTCGGATCCGTCTTATTTATTTTCTTTAGTTGTGTTCATAGTGAAGTTAGGATGTGCCGGGGTCCGGCCACTTGGGCAGCCTTTCCACCAGCAGAGTCCTGCACACGGGTTTAAATTTATATCCAAGGTCATATGAATCCACTAGTCGATATTCTGATTGCATAGTCGACAGAGATGGTGTAAATGAACAATAGTCGAAAGTAGTACTGAACAATAGTCAACACAATTCGATTACATGCTACACAGAAATGCCAGTCAATTTTCAATGAGGCAGATCGGACAGTATGGTGTTATTAATTATTAGAACTATGACAAGTCAAGCGAGATTCCGGGTGGTTAAATCAAGTTGAAATAATGAAAGTTAAAATATGCGCCATTCACTGTTTAATTTCTAGACAACATTTTGGGAGTTTCTCTGACTTTTTTTTCACATGTGCAACCTATGGTTTGTAGGAAACTTCATTTTTGTATAATATACAAGCGTCTCGTTCGTCATTCAATATTCAGCCGTCGTTCATGAAAGATTTTCCGCCTCCAATCCTTAGACCTAATTCAAATAACAGCATTAGCACCAAATTCAAAATAAGAAATCATATTACACATAAAAATAGGCTAGTGTCCCGCAACAACAAAACCTCATTTCCCATATTCTCACTGTTTCAGAAGAGTGTTCTTACAATTTAATGCAAGGATTGCAGATTTAAAAAAAATCGTTTCAAATTAAAAAAAATATTCGATATCAAGTAGGGCGCGTATAAACTGGAGTTTATTCAAAAAGACATGCCGGTGTATACGGTGTCGTTCGTCGGCATGTGTGCTTTTGTGTTAACTTGTTGAGATAGTAGTGGGTGGCCGAAAACCTAGTTCAACAAGGAATGCTTCATTCGGTGCACACAGCAAATGACAAAAAGAAATATTACCCCAGCACCTCTCATGATATCCATTTAATTCTCTCTCCTATCATGACGACTGAAAGGGAATCTGATGTCTTTCAAGATGTCTAATGTAGTAAACTAAGTGAATTTGGGGAGAGAATCGGGTGTCGTTACAGATCTCTTTACACCACAAACGCGACTGAACTGAATACCCGCACACGGTAAACGGCCAAGTGATCTCGATTCAAAAGTAGCCCCTTCCTTCTCTAACTGAAGAATCGGATCTCTAACCCTCTATACCCACACGTGCAGTGTTCTGTTATGGTGCTGAAGCTACATGTAGAATCATGTACAAGGGTATTCTTGTGGTTGCCCTTGTAAGCCCGACTGACCTTTCCTGTTCAAATATTTTTATTTCGGTTTCCCCTGATTTTTTTAATGAATACGGGTCTTGGCTTTGTTGTACACCTGCTTCGCTGCCTTGAGCTATTTCTAGATACTTGTGGTAACAATTGTCGTGCAAATTCAAGATAATAATGTTTAGATATATATGTGCCACCACACAAAATACCGGTAATACACCTTTAATGTATGTATGATGACGACTCGGCACATTGCCCTAGAGAATGCAGATTGAGGATGCACTCGAATTCAGAAATGGAATTCGGACATTTAGCTATATTAAAAATTGCTAATATAAATTTTATTTTAATAACTTGATTGAACTTAGATCCGACATTCAATAAGCAATGGTCATCCGTTAAGATCGTGCCCATCATAAGTCCGTGAGTAATCGCCTGACACGACTGGCATCCAACTCCAGGTGCCGTATTCCATGGAGCTTCAACTGAACTGAACTTTACTGACCTATAGGTTGCGTTTTACAGGTTGGAATTATATTATTCCTTGATCCTTCCCCTACCCTCAAAAGTCTGATGTTTTGAAAACATTGACAGATGTATCCAAAATATTCAAAGATTTGCTCCACGCACATTACTGCCCGCAAATACCTTTCCATGCAATAATAATATTGACGAATGCCGTCTAAACTTCGCCAAACTGATTCCCGTCTGACTTACAGGGGCATTTGTAACATGTGATTAATTTTTTGGAATTAGCATTCAATTCTCAAATTGGGGCTACGAATATTTCATATTACAATATTGGCTCCAAATTCCAAAAGACAATCATAGTATACATCAACATAGGCTAGTTTCCTGCAAGAGAGAAGCGGTCAACAGTTTTCAATGATGCCGGCAAGACATCATGATGTTCCAAAAATATCAAATCCGTATCGCTGATCAGTATTCTTAATCTATAATATTCGTAGTAAAGTCTTCATCTAGAGAAAGATGTATCTTAGTCTTTGATTGTGACTGTTCATATGAGCACCATGAGGATTTTGAAGTACATGGGTTCATACGGCCCCTAGCCCCGGGTTAAGCGGAATTAGACACTATTTTGCTATCAGCATGCGATATGTGTCGCCAAATTTGAGAAACTTTGAGTGGAAGCGCTTGGTGGTATGTCCATGTTTTATAAGTTTCTGCAACAATGTATTCTGACGTTGATTAAAATCGTCACATTTAACACAGGATCTAGCAAATGCTAGTAGGCGAGATAGGTATACGCCATATGTAGGTCCACTGGAATATATACTGTCCAGAAAGGGATAGTTTACGATGTCGAAATGGTAATCCTCTCTTAGATCATAAAGTCGACGAGAGAGAAGGCCCGGTTCATTTTATAGAGATATAGGTTTAAATATGATGTGTCTGTAGGGCTATCTGTAGTTTCCTTCAAATTCATTGAAGGTGGATATATATCCTTCGCTGTGTCATTTATATAGCGATTATCCACAGCGAGAAGATTGTCAATATAGCGTTTGGTGAAGGAACGGGCTTTGAATGGATCGGTTTTTGAAAGCGCCTGCATATAGTCCTATTCATAAGAGAACAGATATAGGTCAGCCAACTGGGGTGCACAATTAGTACCCATTGGAATACCTATGTGCTGTTGATATATTGTGTTGCCAAATTTCACAGAGATATTTTTAATGAGAAATTCAAGCAACTCTATAAACAAAGAAACATCCCATGAATGATATCTCTTGTATGTAGTAGAGCTAAAGAATGCTTTACCTCTTCCGACATTAATATATCTACGATCAGTTTTCTTGAACACAGACACTATTGATGAACTTAAACGGTCAATAAGGTCTTAATGAGGGGTTGTAGTATAGAGAGTCGAGAAATCCCATGTGGATATATGTCTGTACGGTATGTGACCTTTAGCATCAAGTTCTTTCGTAAGACATTTTGAGTTTTTCAATATCCACATACATTCAACGCCTGAGTTTTTATAAATAGTGGCGCAATCACAATTAAAGCGTGTCTGGGATACATCATACCCCAAAACACAACTTCATTTAACTTAAGAATACTGTTCCGTGATAAGCGTTTTATGTAAAGAATTGTTCAAATGAACACTCACAATCAGAGCACGAATGCATATCATACCATAGAAAACTAGTTGAAAATTAATTTGAATGAATAATAGTGGTCAGAGACAAAAAATGTGAAAAATAATGATGTCCTGCTGTCATCGATGAAAACTGTTGACCGCTTCGCTCTTGCAGGAAACCATATTCTGTTGATGTTTTTTTTTAAATTTTCATTTCATACACATTTGGATCGATGCTTTCGATTATTTAAACGACAATTCTTGTGTGGACGACGGCTGAATATAGAATGTCGGATGTGAAGCCTATGTTTCATTTATACAACATCTCGGTGATGTCATTTGAGAAGCTTTAAGGCCAACGTAGTAGGTTTAAACTAACGAAGGTTTTCTGGCCTTCCGTCACACAACTGGTAGGCATGTGGGTAATATACCACATCATTGTGTATACATTTGAAGGAAAATTTTGACAACTGCATGCCTTGCAAGAAAGAACATGGATTGTGTTCAAAGGTATTTCTATCTTTGTCATATTTTCCTCAGGAAAGTAGTATCATTGACTATATAAATGTTTCGCTATGTTGCAGGGTGTAATCATGCTATGTGCCTGTGTTAAGGGTATAAAACAGCAAAATATAGCTCAAAACTATAGTATACTATAATATTTTCACTTTCGTACTCTGATGCACTATAGTATAAAACAGTCTCATTATATATTGTAGTATATCATACTCAGGCTATGGAATTATAGAATTGATACATTATATACTTTACCCTGGTATAGTGTCATGGTACAGTGTAGAGACTAATAGTATTTCTCTCTATAATTTTACTTGGTTCAAATCCATATTTTGAGCTGAAGGTCATATTTTTTATTGACCAAAAACAAGATACAAAAGGTAAATATTTTGATCCTTCGTCGTTTCACTGTCAATCAGGAACCAAAACTGGCTGAGAGCAAATGGCCGGTGGGTAATCGTGAAATTGCGCGTGACAAGGCCGTCTGACATGACACATGCCATGTCGATCGGTGATAAATCCTTTCGGATCATCGCACTATGCACAACCTTCGCTTCATTAACTCTCAATACTCCACATAGCTATTCACATTTTTATCCTAAAGGTCGTCTTTAAAAATTATCATAAATATCCCTTTCCGATGCAGTTCACATTGAATACAGACATAATTTACTCGGGCCTTGAGACTAGCTACTAAAAGTTCCCGATAATGTGAAGAGAAGCTTTAACCTTTCAGAGAGCAATTGCAGACAATGGTTGATGTAGTATACGATCATCGGACCTTTTAACCGGTATAACATAATTTTTTCTCACAAATCTAATTTAGGATCGACAGTGATTATTCCAGTTATATGAGCACATAATATAAAGCAATGTGGACAAATTATAAATGCTAAATGGAATTTGATACAAAAGATATTTTACGATAAACCTGATAAAAACGTGGAATTTTCCATAAATATATTTTTTTTTCTGCAACCAACGTAGAAGAGGCTAACGAGCACTGGGCGTAAGAAAACCTTGAATTGCAATGATACAAGCTTACGGTGGCTCGCGGGGCAAATAGTTTATCCATTGACCTAGCTATCCTTATCTTCTGTGAATACCCGCGGTATCTATCAATAGGAAGCATGGCTACAACTTTCGTTTTAGATTTACTTCAGCATGCCCACTAATCTCAATCGGGTCTACAATTTAGCGATAAAATAAAAAAAATGTTTTTATTAATAGCAATGCTGATGAAAGCGAGCATTGAGACCAAATTGACATTCTACTTACATAACTGGCTAAAGAAAAGAACAAATATGCTTTCAGGGATGAAATGGGCGTATGTGTAAAGATTTATATAATTAAGCAATTAAGCACAACAAACTGTTTTTGAGATTACGAACTTGACTACAGATACAAATTTGCCCGATGACATATATTGATAATTTTAACAAAGAATCTTCATCGTTGTATCTTTTGACGAGTCAACGTGTTTTCGTTCAAAATTTTACTCATAGAACCCCATCCCCTTTATCTCTAGCCGTCGGTAGAATATTTCTCGATGGCGTTAAACGGAGACGACTCTTTCAAAATGACGTCGTGACACATGATTGCCTCACATCATATATCTCATATATCGTTTGTCATTCTTCTGATTTATTTTTGTTAGTATTCATTTTTACATACTCGCAGGATATGTTTGGCATTAATCTGCACCGATAGACAATTTCTCCAATAGCTGTGCATGTGTATACTAATACAGAAAGATAGTGAAGTATAAAAGCCATATCCAACATTCTCTATCCAGCGGTCTTCATCAAATGACTTTTCGGGTCAATAATATAAAGACATTTTACCGCAGACACTACCAATTCCAATCAAGTATAAATTGATAATTAAAAAACAAAGTTTATTTCTGGCAAGAGAGAAACGGTCAATAGCTTTCTATGATGACAGCAAGACATCGTGATGAACATCACCAGGAGCGTTGTGGTTGTACCACCAAATTTACTACGTTAATCCTGTTACTGAGATTAAAGGGGAACCTTTATTTGTGACCTGAACCTGATAAACGTGATTCATTTATTCTTTGGCCATAAGGAAAAGCGTTGTTTATCCCTGCCGCTAACTGCTCTTTCACTTGTCATCCGGTAATACAGGAATTATATCCTGCCTTAACAATTACCATTACATATACGTTCCAGAAACAAAATGAATTATGGCGTACACATACAAGCATTTTCTGTCTAGACTGTTGAGTGGCACACTGTGAGATATCTGTAATTTGTCCTTTGACATTTTCTTTGATTTTTTACTCCGGGTACAACGTCAAACGTCATTTAGTCTACAAGGTGAGAGTAACTGTGTCCAGGTGTACTATATGGAAGAAAAGGCCGGCAGAATACAGTGCTGACTTCAGATTACAATCGTCTGGTCCGTCATTCATAATTCAGCCGTCGTCCAGAGAATATCCGCGTCCATAATCCAAAGACCTATTCCATATTCCATATAACAGTATTAGCACCAAATTCAAAAAGACAATCATAGTATATATAAACATAGGCTTGTTTCCTGCCAGAGACAAGCGGTCAACAGTTTTCAATGATGCCGGCAAGACATCATGATGTTCCAAAAATATCAAATCCGTATCACTGATCAGTATTCTTAATCCATAATATTCGTTGTAAATTCATCATCTAAAGAATGATGTATCTCAATCACGCTTTGATTGTGCCTGTTCATATGAGCACCATGATGATCTTGAAGTACATGGGTTCATACGGCCCCTAGCCCCGGGTTAAGCGGAATTAGACACAAGTTACGAAACGTAACGCCATAGATCTTGCACGCTACGCTCGTATTTTGCTATCAGCATGCGATATGTATCGCCAAATTTGAGAAACTTTTGAGTGGAGGCGCTTGGTGGTGTAGCCCTGTTTTATAAGTTTCTTGAACAATGTTTTGCGACGTTGATTAAAATCGTCACATTTAACACAGAATCTAGCAAATGCTACTAGGCGTGACCAACCAACACTTAGACAAGCTATCATTTGACAACCATATTACCTAGTTCACTCGTGCACCCGTATCTCCGAAAACTCACCGATCAATCTATCATTTCCAAACGCGGTTCACATTCTCGCGTAGGGCCTTTTAGGCGAAAGAATATCATCGGAAGCCACTGTGTGCCTCTCAGCTAAGGTCCTGAGATTAGAATTCTTAGCTTCTCATTTTCTTGACCTATCAAAACCTGGTCGCGAAATAAATACATCATGTGCAGATTTCGTGGGATTTATATTGTTCGTTAAATTGTTCTGAATATGCGTAGATAAGTGATTCCACCAACCAAACCACATCATATATGACATTCAGTTGGTACATGCTATCATGAGCCCAACTTTACCATGACCGACTATCATTACAGTCTATATAGTATTTGAACAAAAACTTCATTTTCGTGCAATTCAAGGAACTACATTTCAAGAAAATGAATTGGAGATTCATTCGGGAAAAAGAGTACAGATCACAATCAAATCGCAATAAAAGCACGGCTGAGATACTAAGGCTATGCCCGAGAATCTACCGTATTCTCGGGTGTGAATGTGAGATGTCGAGCGAAAATCACCAGACGTCGTCATTTTTCCCATCTCTTGCATATCGCTCCAATCGTATACTATAGCCTATATACCTGGATATCAACTTTTGATCTTTGCATGATACAGGATGAAAGCAACACCGAAGAAGAAAAAAAACGTTCCTGGTTACTCAAGTTCAAGAACTTGTTCCATTTTGGACTAAATTTCCTCCCCTTTAGCCTATATGGTTCCAATATGTAACTACAGATAATTTAAAAATACAGAAAATGAGCTGCCTTTGTAGATATCCTCTTAATTTGATGTTTAGAGAAGAATTTTGAGTGGGAGCGCTCTCAACGTGACAAGAGGCGACGACTGTGGATTTGCCACAGGCGCCGAAGTCGTCCCCACGCACCTGATTGTGGTGCTAGGATTGCCAACTATATACATGTACAGTCGGACTGATGATTGTGGCAAAAAAAATGTTTCAATCAATACGCAAAATTTGTGGCAAATACATCAGACCAGCGACAGGTGTGTTAATTGGGACACGATATATATTATCTCGGAGCCCTGACGATGAAAACTATTTGTATGGTTAAGTGTTCCTGTCAACATCATACCTGCTGGTGGTCTAGCTCTTTCTGTACGGCGCTCGTATAGCGTGTATGTGGCTGTTTCAACCCGTTTGAGTCAATTGCATTTGTAGTACATACGTCATCCTTTGATGAATTTGTGTAATTGCCCTCGGTCGTTGAACAAGTATACAACATAAATTCATTTGCCAATGAATCTAAATGTTTGCGCCGTTCGATTGAAAATATGGCTGCTATATGAGATATCTTCGTTTACATATAGTTAGCAACCTTTTTTTCATTTTACACCATACATGCGATCGCCATTATTAAATGTCATGAGTGAGGAAGTGCATGGCTTCGTTATGCATTTTGTGATTTTCTGCGCATATTACCCGAGTCAATTACTAGTATGTAAAAACAGTATTTATGTATGGATATGCGATTGTGTTAACGAGGTGATTGTGTTGGGTAAGGACATATTTTGGACAATGTGTTAACGACGTGATTGTCATGTTGCCCAAACGAGTTAACGAGGTGAATGCCATAAGGGTGGCATCTTAATTCAAAATGATCACTTACAGTTCACAACCGAATTGATGTTCGTTGGTCAGGTTTAGGTCGTGATCCAGTCAGATTATTGATGGTGTTTGGTCAGAGTTATGACAGTCAAGATTTCAAGATATATGATCCTGTTCTACACGTTTCTGCAGCAGAAATGCATTGGATTTATACAAGTGTGTGTTTCTCTTCATTATAAACCTAATGTAATTATTATTTCCACAAATACGAAACTTTTCACATCACTTCCTGCATTAAAATTGGCAGTTTGGTCCCACCGTTGATCAAATGATACGGGTATTTTTTGCCTTAAATACGGCGAGTTCTACAGTTTCCAACTTCTCAAACTTTCAGTATGGTAAAAACGGCACTCCACCTAATGAATGACTTTGGTACAATACTCCCGCCCTCCATCACCCCTCACCCATCACCCTGCAACTTATGATCAGACCCCTCGCCCCCCCCCCCACCCGAAATAAAAAGAGCTATAATAATATATATTTGTGGGTTATCGATTACTTAACTGGATACTCATCTTCATCTACTCATAAGCTAATGAAATTAGACAATATTGTGGATAAACAATCATCCAGGCCATATGCCTTTGTGGAATATATGGTACTCAATGGACCTGCACTGTCTGCAAATGAACTAAATTCGTGCTCTGTTCAGGCAAGAAAGTTTTATTTATTTTACGCGCCCATCGCACCGTCTGATATTGATAAACACCTGCATTTTTCACGAACCAAGAATAAAATAAGCACTCGTTGGCGCTGATCAGGTATATCATGTAATGACTTAGAAGTAATATCGCGACATGACAGATTCATGTTGAACTTGTTCTACAAGGAACTAATCTTGACAACTCTGCATGTTTGTCAGAATTGGGTGTTGCTTGTTTTTTTGTTGTTGTTTGTGTAACTTCAATCAATGAGATTCCAGCGTGTCATCTGTTCGTGAGATCTGGCGTACTTATTTACTCGAAAAGACGTTTTTCTGTTACATCATGTTCAAGTTCATGAGAGCCAAAAATGAATGAAGATTTCATTAAGATGTCATACAACTTTTACACAACCTGTGGAGCATGTTACAATCGGTGTATAATTTTCCAGTTCCCACACCTAAAGTTTAATGTGTTTAACCTTGCCACATGTATATTACCCGATGAGCTGATGCTATATAGCTGAAATATTGCTGAACGCGACGTTACACCTTAATTCTCTCTCTTATTTAAGAGGTTGTTATTAACTGGTTTATACCATACCATATACCTATTCACATTTCTATTACATCGACATTTCATTGGCTACCGGCAATTTAACGATGGAATTATCAACATTTCCGGTTCGGGGAAAAATGTCAATGTAACTGTCTTTTCAAGCGCGATCCACGCTTGAATTCATATTTGCACAGTTCGGGCAATTAAACATCATTATTCAACCATTTTATTGCTGAAACTGAGTTGAGCAAGGCTATATACTAACAACCGCCTTCAGTCAACGTCTTTTTTTAAAATTGAAGCAGCATGTCTTACATCTCCATGTTGTACAAATCAACAGTCAGAAACAAAACGACTTGAAAGTAGATTTGGAAAAAACTACGTATCAGGAAACATCATTATTTCTTATCGACAGAGTTGGTAAGCGTTGAATATTTCTCTCTTACAAGAAATTAGACTCTGTGTGTATATATTTTTAATTTGACGCTAGTATTGCTAGAATTGACGCTAGTATTGCTAGTATTGTCGCTAGTATTGCTAGTATTGACGCTAGTATTGCTAGAATTGTTTTATGGATTAGGTTTATATATGGGAACATGACTTTGTCATGGACAATGAAGGTCGGATCTGACGCTTGTAATATTTACCTGTCCGATTCAGGGGGAAAGTCAATCTAACTTTCACTTAAGCACATTCAAACGGAAAAAATACATGCGGAGGCTTGGATTGTAATATGGCTTTAATTTAATTGTGACATAACAAACCAGTTCAATCCACTTCATGGCGAGAGTTGACTTCACATTGATGACCTTCAAAAATGAATTAAAACTCCCAGACTTGCGCGTTATAAAACAGTTGTATGCCTGTCTAAAACCTACAAACTGCACTAACGTTATACATCATCTGTAATGCTAAATCAGATACATAAAAGGATAATGAATTATCCCCGCCTTTTGAAACTTTTCTTGTTATGAAATTACTTTCTCATCTCAGTTCAACTTGTCAACCGCCTGTCCGATCAATAGTGCTCAGTCAGCACTTTTATAGAATGAATCCGACAGCCTTTGTCACGAGGTTAAAAACAATTACAGTGACAGTTGATGAATCAAAACACAAGCGTCTATTCTGTCATTCAATATTCAGCCGTCGTCCATTAAAGAATTCCCGCGTCCATAATCCAAAGACCTAATTCATATAACAACAGTAGCAACAAATCGTAGTCACATAAACATAGGCCGGTGGGTTTTTTTCAGATAAGCGGTCAGTAGTTTTCAATGATGCCGGCAAGACATCTTGGACATTTCATACATTTTAGATGTGGCATTTACAATGTTTAATAGCTACCAATATATTGTCATCCCCATATTGGAGTATCTCGATAACCTGCACAATCGTCAAATCCGAGATTCAGCCGTCGTCCGTTAAGAATTTCCGCGTTCAAACTCGAAATATCTCACTCGTAGGACACGAATAGCACGAAACTATAAACAGAGACCAATAAGAATACCCATACAAGTAATGCAAGTCGGTGTGATGGATAAGAATGTTCTGGTGATTAGTGTCCCTTTTCATATCCTTTTCTATTGCAACCAAGGACGAACACTTGTCGCCAACACTCATAGCCACGGGACATTCTTAGCCTCCATACAGGCAAGAAGACCTCATATTCCTAACGACAAACCAACGACAAACCAAACTTTTCATATCCTTTCCTATTGCAACCAAGGACGAACACTTGTCGCCAATGTGGAGAAGACTGTCCTACCTGGGTTAGGAGATAGGAGACGGACACCCGTAGCCACGGGACATTCTTACGCTCCACACCGACAAGAAGACCTCATATTCCTAACGAGAGTATATTGTATCTGAATCACGAATTTATAGTAACGGTTCAAAACAACACCCTGCATAGCTAGTATTACACGATGTTCATGCGAGGACTTGACCGGAATTGGACACAAGTTACGAAATGTGGCGCCAGAGATCTCACACAATACGATCATACTTTGACATCAGTGTGCGACATAGCATCAAAGTTGATGTGCTTGTGTCTCGAGTGTTATGAGGGATTTATACCCGAAAATCTGATTACTGTGTGGTCATGTAAATCTCGCAGGAGAAGATATTGAAAGAAAAAAAGATCATATTAACATTTATTTTATACGTAATTTTAGTCAATGTGAATGTCAAGCAGTTTAAACCCAGTTAAGTGTAAGAACCGTAAATGCGGGATCAAATTGATCTACAAGTGTCAAACAATACAACTGGAATGAATTTTGACCAATACAAAGGAATACATGTATGAAATGAAAAATTAATATGGAAAATGATTTGCTTAATATTTTCACCTGTAGGTACTACATGGGGAAAACTACTGTTTGACACTTGTCAATCAATTTGACGCGTCATTTTAGGGTTCTTATGCTTAACTGGCTTAAGCCCGTTTGATATTCCCATTGACTAAAATTACGTACAAAATAACTGTAAATATGAAATTATTATTTTTCATTGCTCTTCTTTCAATATCTTCCTCCTATCGAGATTGACAAGAGGGTGAATTTTCATGACCATACTCTGTGCCATTGGTAAGAAATCGCCAAAAAAACTGACAAAGGGTGGGGAATTTTGAGTAATCCGATTTTTGGGTATAAATCCCCCCTCTTCGCACCTTCACGTTGTTTTTCGAGAGCGCGTACATACAGATCCACTGCGCTTTGAATACGTTTGTACCTGTCTATCAACTAAAACAATACGGTGTATATAAAGTTATAACTGCTATAATTACAACATAACACTAGCTTTCATGGACAAACCATCTCCATTTTCAGGTGCTCGCTACTGCAAGGGAACTGTTGATACTGTACCATTTCGTTTCATCTTCGGCTATCAAGACATATCCTGAGTATCAGTGTTCAGCTAAAGAACTTGAGAATTTCATTTAATCCCACTGTTGAACTATTAGTGTCCCAGCCATACTTTAATCGATAATGTTGAATAGATCAGCCCTAATAGCGGCTTAACTTGTCAGCGATTTAGTGTCCTATTTTGATTTCGTTATTTTGACTGTGTACTTTTCTTGAGCAAGTCGGGCTTATGTGAATATATGTGCACCCAAGTACATGTTAGAATAAACGTTCCGAGATGATTCGTGTTCGACATTTGCTGCAAGTTAGGAACATTTTAAAACAAGTGAGAACCATTTAAATACAAGCGTCCATAGTCCGTCATTTAATATTCAGCCGGCATCCATTAAAGAATTTCTGAGTCCATAATCCAAAGATGTAATTCATAAAAAGCATTAGCACCGAATTCAACAAGCAATCGTAGCATGCATAAACACACGCTAGTTTTCTGCAAGAGGGTAGCGGTCAGTGATACCAGAAAGGCATCATGATGTTTCAAAAACATAAAATCCGTATCGCTGCTCAGTATTCCTAATCCATACGAGTTTCGTTGTATAGTCGTTATCTAGAGAATGCTGTATCTCAGTCATGCTGTAACTGTAACTGTTCGTGTGAACACCATGATAATCTTGAGTGCAAATTTCCCTTCTTGTGAATGTCTTTTGCCTAGATTGCATTATAATCAATTTCAATCCAATGCCATATCGAACTGTTACATAATCTAACGTTCACAAACGTTCATACGAAGACTTTGGGGGATGTCTTAATAACGTAGGGCACACGACACACGTTTCGGACCGTTTAAACAAATATCAAGAAATCACAGAAAAGAATATATTCAACACAGCGATTCCTGTGAGCAGTAACACAGTTTGATAATTATTCAGTGCTGCTTTGAATTGATGGCCATGTTGTCTACGGCGGTGATACCTTTTCGACTGAGTTCCGATTTTGGAAATCGTCAAAATGCACGCGCAAACCTTAGCTGTCGTAGCATTCATTGTTAAATAAAGCACGTGTACACTGTCAGAAGGATTGAGTATAGACGTGAAGTATCCAAAATATTTAGATCAAAAGGACCCATAATATTTGGGTAAAAACTGAGTTTGACCCAAAATCATTGAGTCCGTTACGTCTGTACCCAAAAATATCTGGACAATTTGACCCAATGCTTCTGATAGTGCAATACGAGCTTAGCTAGAACTCCTACGCTAGATCCGACTTTCAATGTTCACCCATCGTCCATGGAGAAAGCGGTGAACAGTGAACAACTGTAACAGCAAGACATCATGATTTTCTTTTCGTGAAATCATTATCACTATCCTTTTTTCTTCATCCAACTGAAATTCCAAGTCGTTTTCTAAGCTATATATTTTATCATACATGCTTCAAACACATGACCATCAAACAGTCCCTAGCCCATACGATATTTTAATGGGGCGAATCTATTATAAAAAGCGAGTGAGCGAGTGAATAGAAATTATCGTCGCTTTCAACAATAGTTCAGCTATATCGCGACGAACCAACTAAGCACCACCCAACCAAGTTGCGTTCCTGCTACTTCAAAGAAGAAATTTTTGAAGCAGCATGGAACCAGACACCCTCCATCCACCCTATAAAACACTGAGGACAGCACGCAAGACACAGACTGGACGCTTACATCGTGCAATAAAGACAAGTGATATTACAGTGCAGACATCACATTATCAAGTTCCTGTTGCTTCTCAGTGAAATGCATTGAAGCAACAGGAACCCGTGCCCATCCAGCCACCCGCCTATCATAAAAAGACTACTTCATGACGAAGGATTGGGTTTGTCACTTGAAGACCTCCCAATACATCACCATGGCTCTGTTATATACTCAATGACATCAATTCAGCTCTCATCACAATTTCAAGCAAGAATTTGGAGGTTTGAAGAATATAACAATAAATGTGAGTATTAATTACTTAAAATTAATTAATCTAATTATATTATAACAAAACGATAAAGAAGATGCGTCAAGTTAGAAAAAATGCACCCCATTAAATTTAAACTAACCCCAAACCTCTTCATTGTAAATTCAGTCTGGGTAGAACGTGAAAGATTGATGGAAGACTTTCTCACCTTTGGCCTAATTCGAAATTAACAACAAAACATTTTCCGTGTCCTATCGACATATCATTCCATGTCTCATTTCAGTCCCTCTATTACTGGTTAGGTAATCATTTAATGTATACTCTTCCCGGTTGCCTGGCAACTAAAACACCTGCGTATTAAACCTAGATACATGAAAGGTAAAACAGTCTGTGTTATTCACATCTATTTAGTAATTACTTATACGACGGCAAACCCATAAAGTCATCTTATGGAGTTATATTAGCTTGTAGTTGACATAATGCCCCTTCTAGTCTTATGTTAGCTATGGTATCGTAATAGGAAACACGTTCTGCTGTCATTTTAGACCTGTACTGCATTATTAATTTGGAAAATATAAACCGAACAGGTGTTTATGGTGCCCTGATTATACATGGGAAGCTGTGATTTCTTGTCCCCATACACGACCGTATCTGACCTCTGACAATCCAGCCTTCAAAGCCGGGAGATACACCAGTATGCCATCAATTCCGGATTTCAAAATCGCGAGGGAAATTTTGAGAAATTATGTCGAACTACTGTTTTCTCTCTGAACATGAATGCCCATATAGAGCCATCCTGCACAGCTCTCCCTAGCCTACTTCCAATCCTTGATAGTATATGGTATATTACCAGAAAAACGTATACATTTCATGTTGTTTGCGATGACAGCTAGCAATTTGAATTGTCTTTCATACTGAACGTTTCGATGGATTAGTGTACAACGAGCGACGGAGATTTTGTGTAGGAAGATGTTCAGCTAATTAATATTTATTATATACAGACCTATCCAAACGACCCGATAGCCAAATGCAGTCTTAGTGTGAAGGTTTAGGGATTACGAGGCTCCTGTCATTGAAAACTTCTGAACAAAATTATTACAAAAAATAGGCAAAGCCAGAAGCGAACGAAATAAGTTGTCTGTGTTCACTTCTAATCGTGTTACGTCAAGAGAGATTAATAAAACGTGTCATTTCAAGACTAAAGTCGCGTCTATCAAATTGCGTTGAACTGAGAGCTGTATAAAAGGAGGCTGGTTCACTCTATAGCATCGCGAGTGGGTGGACACTAAATGTGTCCCTGTAACGACTCAGTGAGTTTCAGTTCATATGTTGGGTGTTTTATGTGCGCGGGAATGTATCATACAAGAAACTTCATTACATATCAGGACAGATGACATTCCTTTCTGGACGATACATACCGCTGGAATTAAAGGGCATATAGGGCATCACCCGACTCCCATGCTTTAGTATATAATTTGTGATACATACCTTATTAAATAATTACAGCTATAAAAAAGGAGTGTACTTTAAAAGATCCCTGAGACACTATACATCTATTCTGTGCAATTGGATTGATGATGATAATCTATACTGCCACATATTTTATTATACATGGACTCACATAAGATCAACACTGTTGTTACCAGATCCTGGGATACCTCAACATTATGATAACATAAATCTGCTGATCGCTAAAAACTCTATAGTATACATTTAATTTAGAGCGATATGCCAGAGGTGGAAACAATTAACGTCTGGCGACTAAAAAGCAACCATATGACTCTACAGGAAAGCATCCCTCGGCACCTAACATTCAGACCGGAGAATACGGTGGATTCTCGGACGTAACCTTGGTATCCCAGCCACGCTTTTGTTGCAGCTGTTCATATGGAGTCTATGAAGTATCCACACGGCCCCTAGCACCGGCTTGAGCGGAATTAGATACGTTAGCACCGGAGCTGTGATGATAGATCAGCTCAAACAGCTCATCTGATGTTAATAGATGAGCATCGTGGACGTATGATGGAGTAAACGCCTCAACATGGGTTAACCTGGTAATTGCAAGACTACCCATAGAAACTAACCTGTAATGTCCGACGTCTAACAGTTAGGTAGGTCGTTTTGAATTGGAATCATATCAGATTCTTCATTCTTTTCAAGAAATCTTTGATTATTTCGTGAGTATGTTTTCGGTAAAGGAGACGAGAACGTAGAGAAACATGAGGCATCTCAAACAAAAATTCCCCTATTTTCCCGTGTTTGTCGAGCACGGGGGAAACGATAATCAATGACGTCACGCGCATTTATTACAATGTACCATTTCGCGAAGATGAAAGGCCTGATGGGCTAGAGTTCAGTTTAAGACATTCTTTAGAAGGAAATAAGATCCCGTTAATGAAATACGATCTACAATTGTACAAGTGTACCCGTTGAGATGACCAATGTGGACAGACTGTGGAAGTTGATAATGTTATCTGCACAGGTGTACTACAGAGTAGTAATAGTATTTTCTGAACGTAGTACCATTTGTCCACAAAAGCTTCAGGTGATCCCTCTATTTGCTCTGAATCTATTTTTAGGTCATGCACCTTTCATGCTCTTTGTCATCATTGGTCAAGAGGAGCAGATAGTCACGTTTCTAACCATATCTCAAGAACGCTTCAGACGGTTGACCAGACTTGTAAAGGGCGAACCACTGTAATGTTTCTCCTCCAGTCTAAGTTACAGCACATATAAGGGAAGTGGGAAGAGGTGCCGACATACTGACAGAGTCACATGGCTTCACAGTATAGTCTTCTGGTTAACCTATTCTAAAGCACATACCAATAATCTAACAATTCGTGATATGTGTTGTATCTCAGGTACGCTTTTATTGTACCTGTTCATGTGGCAACTTGGATGACATGACTACACGGCCCCTAGCACCGGCATAATCGGTATTAGATACAAATCTAGAGAGCTATGATGGAAATGCTCTGACAACTCGTATATTGGTAATTGGTGAGCTGTGTCGCTGTGACAACTCGTACACTGGCGACTTTTGGCCATATTTAGCTGTTCCATGGTATCCATTCACTTCGGTTTAATGTAGCTGGAAACAGCCGAAAAGAGGAAATACAAGCTTCACAAATACAAGTAAATCTAATCATTAAAGAAGATTTACCTGGAGCTTTTGGTTCAAAATAAAAGAAAACTCTCCTTAAAACTACTCTGCCTAACTAATCAAGCCATTCGATACATTGACTCGCGAAGATGGCGAACGATAGGATTTCAATAGAACAACATCTAGAAGTCCTTAAACTGAAAGATCAACCACTGTTTGCAAACCTGAAATCTGGTTAGGAAACTGTAACGTTATAGTTTTAAATAGGTTTCCGGTGAGTTTGCGGAAATGGAAACTTGAGTCCTTCACATACCAGAAACCACAAAATTCGTTTTATTTTAGCTGCATTTTTGCCATATTCGCGCAATATTTTGGTGGTAGTTCTATTTAATTCACATAGTAGATAAACATAACCTTTGTGTTATCGCTACATTTGGTAGGAAAATTTGTAAGTATTAATTAAACGCAACATTGAAAGGGTGGTGGAAAACGATCCCGGCGTATTGACAACAAATTATATGAACCCAGAGACAAATATGCTGACTGCATATTTCTAAAACCATAACAAGGACCAAAACTGATCCCTGTGATGATTTGTATCCCAACTACGCTTTTATTGTAGTTGTTGTGGACATCTTGAATCACACGACCACACGGCCCGTAGCACCGATTTGAGTGGTATTAGATACAAATAATTTAGATGTAATAGCCATATCAAGTCACATGTTGGAAAATGATGAACTATGTGTCCGCCAGATAGACGAAAAATTTACAGAATACAAGTTTGTATTCAGAGCAAATACCTGTGGGGCCCTATGTTCACTAGCCGCAAAACTACATTCACAATGATTTGTGGAGACGGCAAGCCTCGGGAAATCTCAGAATCTCATCATATGCAGGCATCAGTAACCCATGTCAGACGTGTTCGCATGAACGTGTAAAGCTAAATCGCGGCGGAGAGACCTTCTAACTATGGAGTTTCATTGGTCATTTCAAACATTCGAGCGATCATAGAGTTGCTGTAAAGATTCATTGGAAACGACTTGAATTTCTGCAAGTCATTGGTATACCTGAGAGTGGCTTCAGGCGAATAAAACATTACGATTGAGATTTCGGGAATATCAAAATTGGGAGAACACCCGAGCAATCATATATTTGCTGTAAATATTCAATAGAAACGATTTGAATTTCTGCAAGTCACTGGTAATGGTTTAATGATAAGGACCAAGTAACAGAATCGGAAACTGTTAAGTTAATCTCTTTTGACTTATTGCAGTTCAGTCTAATATGCATGTGAGTAGTGGCTTTAGGCAAATAAAGCATTGCGATTGAGATCTTGTGAATCAAGCTGGACAAAGAATTCTCAATAAATCACAGATCACAATCGATCATTAATGTATCACACAATTTATCGGTCATAGATCACAATCGATCTCTTAATGAATCATATACTATATCGATCGTAGATCACATAGATCGATCATTACCGTGATCAGGACGATGCTGACTTTCACAGTGAGTTAGTTTAGGAACTATCATCGCTGTACAATTTATGCTTTTCATGACGACTTTATGTTTACGACCAAATTATGTCGTTGCGGCCGAACTCTTTCAGCAATAACACTACTGGAAAGTGTGTTTAAATTTTTGAGTTAAAATTTTTGTTCTGGGTGTGTCACTATACTACCATTATTATCCCGATAATAATTATATAGAACGTGCAATTATTCCAAGGGTCCAGTTAGACATAAACTTTGCCATAGAGGTCTCTAAAGATCGCGTGTTTCGGTAAAGTAGTTTTACTCGTATTTGTAAACCTCGTGGTAGCATTTTCACGGGATCAAGGCCACAGAAAGGCTCCATAGTGTTCCTAACACCTTCACGCTAAATTTATCACAATTAAGCTACTCCCCGAGCGTCTAGAATTTCGTTTTGGGTTGGATTATTGGTATACTCTTGGCGTGCAATTCAACTCAACTGAACTGATTTGTGTTTCTAGAACTCGTGATCCAGACGTCATAACATGTATTGCACAAGAGTAGTTCGAACGTTCAACATAATACTTGATAGGAATTCGAATAACTTCCCTTACTTTATAGATCTGGACTTTTATTAATAGAGGAAGCAATCTTCGTGGCGCTTGTGTCGTTTTCTGAAATAAAGCTTTCTTCATTTCCTGACTGGAATTTCTATCCTCTGAAACTACTGACATTCGAACTGTCTGTAATTGTCGCCGCAACCGTCTTCACATACTCGAGAATGTGATACACGGTATTGTGCCATGCTTGGTCTCTTAAGCGACGGTAACATAAACTTTAATATAGTCCTATTCCGCCTCACATCACAATCTCAGTAAACTTATATCAATAAGTGGTTTCAAGTGGCTTAGTGATCCAGAATGTGAGAAAACTCGTCTGTATATACTACTTGCATGTGTCTGCCTGATCAGAGGCGATGTAAATAACTGCTTCTCTGTATGGCATGTCTTCTAGAACAACATACACCTGTTTAGATTCACCTCCGGCCGGTTACAGAGGTTGATAGAAACTGTTCGCTATATCAAACAAATGACCGGACGAATACGGTAAATGATTTAGATTTGAGAAAGTAAATAGCTTGACACGGCTAAGCCTCAGGTGTACTACAAAAGCAATGCGAGCAAAAAAGGACGAGGCAACGAACAAGTGTCCTCGGCAGTATATGATTGACATATGTTTGTTTCTGTGTAAAAGTCATCATTGGGGCAGGTAAGAGGTAGGTTGATCCCCCTGTATAGACGTCCTATCTCCGTCACAGTCCTCACATACCTGGCATATCTACGCCTAGTGCCGCTAGTGCCCGAGGCAGAGCGAGTGTAGTTTGTACGATAGGGGTGACCGACTCTAAATGCCCGGTTTTGTATGGTCATTCCGTAATTGATTGTATTCATATATCTACTCCCGTCGCTTATCCACATGACATGTTTTATATCGCGAATTTGTATACCAAACTAAGTTTATTTTACTCCCCGATCTGCAAGAGATTCTTTACCACCTCCCGTCATTTACGGAGCTAGAATATGGATTAAGCCGGGTGTTATGCTAACAGGTGGAAATTGCAATCAAACAGTTGGATCGTCCACAACTGGGGATTACCTGGATCAATGCTTCACCTCACGTGTCATCATAGGACTTAAAGTAGAGGTAATATACACACACTGACTAATAGTGAATCATCCTACTAATTGCACAGTAATAGACCTCGGCACTATCTAAACAAGCCTTTTTTGTAGACTCGATTGATGTAGAACGACCATCTGACAATTTCAACCAGCTATAATCATCTCACAATAGACTCAAATTTCGTATATGAGAATGTTTTTTTTATTATCGATATTTCTATTAAGCTAGAATAAATTCATCGAGTTTTGAGCACTTTGTCGCAATATAGACACGAATTTCCAATAAAAATGGTATGAACTTCGAAAAACGAGTTGACAAACTTACCAGACATTGTTTTTATATATCCTCAACACAAAAAGGATTTCGGTTAAACCTGGGAATCTGGGCGACTTGGGGAGGGAATATTTCGCACCCGCCCAAATATGTTTACGTCAAAGGGGCTGATGCTTCCAACAATATATCCTGGAGTCAAGTTCTACCAGCAAATAAAAACAAATCTAAGATGGTCATTACTGATGACGTCAGAGTGATATTCTACAAAATGTTTTCAGTCAGAATTCACAAATTTTCTATTTATGCTCTTTTGTCTAGAAAACTTACATAATAAATTAGAAAATAATTATTTAATGTGAAATTGAACGAAAAAAATAATACCAAAAATGCGAAAAAAAACGACGAAAACGAAATTTTTTAGTTAAACCCTCATGGCCGCCGTTTTTATTTTCCCGGGGGAGGAGTATGCAAATAGACTATAAACTACCCCAATTTGATAGGCTGTAAAGTCGGAGAGTGTCTGATCTTATTTCTTGCCGTTTCGGTAGAAAGTTTGGTTAAGGGAATCAAGTAAGAAATGTTTGTGTATTAAATGTTGCCGAGTCTCCAGACGTGTTTGCATTGTAGTTTCCTTACTCCCTATATACTTACCAGTATGGCAATGTTCATAATTGCGCTTCTTCGTGAGTTTAGTTGACATTCGTTCATGATGGTGAACACCAATCACTGGGGCAATAGTCCAGGACGATTCTGGATGTGCTGAAAGGATCATATTGTCCTTTGGAGAGCTTCAGTGAGACAATACAGGGAAGACCATTGCCAGTTCGGAGCAATACTAAGAGAGTACTAGGAGGATCATTGCCATTTTGAAGGAAAACTGGGACAGTACTGGGAGGATCATTATCATTTTGGAGCAATAATGGGACAGTACTGTGAAGATCATTGATACTTTGGAGCAAAATTGAGTACTGAGAAGCTCACTGTCAGTTTGGGGCAATAGTGGAACAGTACTGGGAGGATCCTTGTCAATTTAGCGCAATAGTGGGACAGTACTGGGAGGATCATTGCTATTTTTGAGCAAAACTGGGACATTACTTGAAGGATCATTGCTGTTTTGGAGAAAACCTGGGACAGTCCTGGGATGATCAGTGTCATTTTGGATCAAAACTGGGACAGTTCTGGGAGGATCAGTGTCATTTTGGACCAAAACTGGGACAGAACTGGGAGGGTCAGTGTCATTTTGGATCAAAACTGGGACAGAACTGGGAGGATCAGTGTCATTTTGGATCAAAACTGGGACAGTACTGGGAGGATCAGTGTCATTTTGGATCAAAACTGGGACAGTTCTGGGAGGATCAGTGTCATTTTGGATCAAAACTGGGACAGTACTGGGAGGATCAGTGTCATTTTGGATCTAAACTGGGACAGAACTGGGAGGGTCATTGTCATTTTGGATAAAACCTGGGAGGAGCATTGTCATTTTGGATAAAAACTGGGACAGTACTGGGAGGATCATTGTCATTTTGGATCAAGTTTTGTCAAGTACTGAGACGACCCTTGTTTAAATGACTTGGCATCATCACTATCTCACAGCAGCAACTGGGAGGAGTAACATTCAATTTATAAAGAACATTGATGCGGACAAGATAGCCATGCAACTGCTTAACGTGATGAGTGTAGCACACTTATCATGCAGTGGCCCTTAAAATTCTTACGCGCTATACACAGTTTGTTGAAAGGGAAAGCTATATATTCTTTATCCGCGTTTGTAGTCGTTAATTCAATCACCTTCATTTGTGAGTGAGAACTCTATATACTAGGTATTCACCGCCCATACAGTTTTGTGGACATTAAAAGACCCGAGTCTACCGTAATCTTACGTGTATATTCAGTTCCTCTACTCTTCTTATTCTAGTCCCGCTGGCGAATGCATGCATAGAGAAGAAAAGTTCACGTCCATCGCAGTATGTTTTGAATAACCCTCACTTAGGCCAATGACACACGGCCTTTGCGTAATAGAAGAAGTTTGCTTAAAATGTGAAGTTAAATTTTCCTTGTAGTTCGCGTTTACAGTGTCTTTGCAACTCAAGGCCCGCGCGTGTTGTCGCAGTGTGAGAGCGCACCGGTTGTGCTAAAGTTTTGTAAAAGGCGACCAGCGAATGGTATTTGTTGGGAGTACCCGGTTTAGTTTTCAAGCTATTTCTGGAATTCGTTCTTGTGACAGCTGTCAGAGGCATACGGGAAGGGACCAGTGCGATACGGTGAGGGTAAGAAGTTTCTTGTTTCTTGGACGGTAACTGAAGAAAAGTTGTTATATTCTGAATATGAAATGAGAGAAAACAAGAAAAATAGTTTTCATTACTTGGACCCCTAGGACAAGAAAATCGACTCGGAGTTTTCTGTGGAGTAAGACAATTGATCGCGGCAAGAAATATGAGCGTATCTGGTGCCAGTTGAGTGTGGAGTACTTTTTATTCTTTATTAGTCTCCAGTGAAACCGAGGACATACGATCAGGAGGTACGCGACAGTCAATTAATTAGGCTCAATTAAACGCAGCTAATTAATTCGTAGGTAAGTGTTTGTTTACCTCTGATCCGTATGATTTGTGTTTTACCACGTATGCTAAAGTGACAACGATACAGCGAAAAACACCAGAGTGGCTTATAGTAAATTATGCCTGTGGATAGATGTAGGTAAGGAAATATGATCGTCAACTTTTGCGGTCTCGGCCCGTGGTGGCTTAAGTGCATACCTGCGGTACGACTTGCTTTCTCCTCCGCCCACTTCACGACGAGTCCCGGGAAGGCGCTTTTCCCCTCGCCCTGACCCTTGTTCTCGACCCTTATACATCATATCGAAAAGTCACGATAGTATGCTTAACATACCGTTATTCTTCTCTGCACTCAAAACTCTTAAAATGTAAAAGTAATAGTTTGCGAAAGACGACAAGTGCTTTCATTATGTATTGCAGAAATGTAAGTTCAGGCCTATTAACGTACTTCCGTATGAATGATTGTTTTATCCAGATAACCAACCTGTCATCTAGGTAACTTCTATGCTAGTCTAATTGCAATGATAAAGTACGTATGTGGAGCTATTCAAAGTATGCTCAAAGTGGTTATATGCCCCTTTTATAACCAAACAGCTGCTTTTAGAACACAACTATTTCTGAGACGATGCGAGTTCGTCTTCGATATTATGCTCGCCAGCATTTGTTTGACCTATCATGGAATCTTCTATCATGGAGACTCCATGGACAGGGTTAATTTCTTTTATTCTACACAACACGAAGGACTTCTTTTGTAGTGTACCTTTTACATTTCGATTTCAAATATCAAACTGAATTAGTACTACTGGCACAATTTGTACTACAAATTATTGAATATTTTTCAACTGGGACAAACTGATTATTTCTTTTCCATGGCCCATTTCTAATACGCGATCACATGCGACTTAATATATTATATCGTATAACCGCACACGCATAATGAGACGTTCGAATAAAGAAAACACCGACTCCTGAAAGGAAGGCGGTTTGTATGAAATGAATATATGAGTACAGAGCGATTTGTATGTAATTGCTATATGGGTACAGTGCAGTTGTATGTAATTGCTATATGGGTACAGATCAGTTTGTATGCTATATCAGTACAGAGCGATTTGTATGTAGTTGCTATATCAGTGCAGAATCGTTTGTACGTGAGTGCTATATGAGTACAGAGCGGTTTGTACATAATTGCTATACGAGTACAGAGCAGTTTTTATGCCATATCAGTATAGAGAGGTCTGTATGTCAATGCTGTATGGATACAGAGTGGTTTGTATGTAATTGTTATATGAGTACAGAGTGGTTTGTATGTAATTGTTATATGAGTACAGAGTGGTTTGTATGTAATTGTTATATGAGTACAGAGTGGTTTGTATGTAATTGTTATATGAGTACAGAGTGGTTTGTATGTAATTGTTATATGAGCACAGAGTGGTTTGTATGTAATTGTTATATGAGTACAGAGTGGTTTGTATGTAATTGTTATATGAGTACAGAGTGGTTTGTATGTAATTGTTATATGAGTACAGAGTGGTTTGTATGTAATTGTTATATGAGTACAGAGTGGTTTGTATGTAATTGTTATATGAGTACAGAGCGGTTTGTATGTAATTGCTATATGAGTACAAAGCGGTTTGTATGTAATTTCTATATCAGTACGGTGCAAACCGAACGTTTCCAAAATTGTGAAAACTTTTGTCAAGTATTTTATGTCCTATATCGACGATACATTGGATTTGATGAAGCCCCTCGCCAGTTCATGTGAACTGAAAATGTTTATCTTCACAACATTTAATCACGGTGGGGATAAAAGTCCCATAGTGGAACGGCATGCCCGCGAATTTCTTTCTGGAAACTAATTATTATTAGTTGGGAATGATATTCATGCTATTTAATGCACGCTTTGCAAATTAATAAAATTGTTTCTTCGATTTATACTTTGATTAAGGGTGTGATAAGTATATAATTTCATATATTTTCAACTACAATCATATATAGTAGTATCTATGGAATCTCTTTTTAAATAAGAAAGAATATGCCTACCATGAATTCCATATAATGCCAACATGTATAAAGAATTTAATGGATTTGTAAGTTCATGAGACGGTAGAGACTCAAGGTGAAGCAATCATCTATATACTATACAGAATATTATGATCGATCACTGAACAGTTTGATTCGCCCTGCAATTATAGTACTAGCATTCGAATACTATTTATTTGTACTATTTATCTGTGTGCGTTAGCGTAGCCATAAACATTCCATAAATACATACTTGTTTCCGCGATGTGATTACCCTTACAGCAAAATGAATACCACTCTACACGCTTGCTTCATATGTGAAGCTAAATTTTATAACAAATTAAGATATTCGTTACAGGCTTAACAATGGACAATGGAATGTTATTTCTCATATCTCATCTAGTCGAACCTTACTATGACCAGTAAAGGTTTATTTTTACCCGACGCAGTTTATATACAGTGCAAAACAGCTGATCATCAACCGACGCCTGAAATACTACTACACACAGAAACTGTCATACACGCACACTGTCAGCGAAAATTCTCTCACCAACAGGCGCGTAGGCTGAAAGTTTGATATTCGGGTCTAGTAAATTAAAGTGAACGACAAAACCTTTATAACGTCTTAAAGGATCCTTATCAGACTTGTTTATATAATTATTATACGGCTACAAAGTGGAGAAGCAAACACAGAGGAGGAATGCTCCAATTTTAACTCGCAGGCGTCACTCAATTCAAGGGACGTACACGTGTAGGTTATTTTTGAACTGTAGACCCAGTTCTGTTATGGTGGGGTCACTTTATGGTTTTAAACTGACACAGATCCTTTAAAACTAAAAAAAATTAATGCGATTTCAGAGCTTAGCCATATTTACAAAGTAGGAAAGAGATGTGTCAAAAAGCCTGATTCAGCGTACAATGTTTGATGCATTGTAACGACAGTTTGACTAGTGTAAGGGTCACATTATATACAGAACGGCAATCTTGTCAACAGGTAAGAACAAGTGCAGTTTAAGAAGTTCGGAATGGGAATATCACTTGTTTTATTGTGGGAGAGCGATTTGCGTGCTTTGACAGAATGCCGTAAACTCTTTCGACAACAGGCTATTTCCAGGTCAATCGCTCAAAATCAGTGCCGTGTAAAATCTGTAAATGATTAATGCTGCCCGAAGGCGAGTTTTGTTCAGCATGGCACGTGAACCGAGTCCGAAACTGTCTGTGGTTAATCAACGTCACAAAACATTGTTGCAGAAACTTATAAAACAGGGCTACACCACTAAGCGCCTCCACTCAAAGTTTCTCAAATTTGGGGATACATATCGCATGCTGATAGCAAGATAAGAACGTAGCGTGCAAGATATATGGCGTTACGTTTCGTAACTTGTGTCTAATTCCGCTTAACCCGGGGCTAGGGGCCGTATGAACCCATGTATTTCAAGATCCCCATGGTACTCATATGAACATACACAAGCAAAGCATGACTGAGATACATCATTCTTTAGATGACGACTTTACAACGAATATTATGGATTAAGAATACTGATCAGCGATACGGATTTCATATTTTTGAAACATCATGGTGTCTTGCCAGCATCATTGAAAACTGTTGACCGCTTCTCTCTTGCAGGAAACTAGACTATGTTTATGTATACTATGATTGTCTTTTTGAATTTGTTGCTAATACTGTTATATGAAATGTGGAATAGGTCTTTGGATTATGGACGCGGATATTCTTTAATGGACGACGGCTGAATTATGAATGACGGACCAGACGCTTGTAATTGGTATCTACAAAATGTGGAAAAGTGTGTTGCCGTTATTCCGATATCGGATGCCAATAAACAATGAAATACAATATTTCTTTATTTTTCAGCTTTTTAGATTTTAACCCAGTATTTGGATCCACGAATTTTGATCTCGGACAGTACTAATTCATTATACTATCTTTCTAAACGTTCAGTAACCATCTCGGCGCGTTTGTTTGTCCGGTGCGTGCGATGCGGTTTTGTCAGAAAGTCACCAAATCCTTGTCTGGACAGCCGGGGTTTGACTAAAAATGATGATATATATGAAATGACAAAACTTTGAGTCCGTGACTCTTGATTTTCTGTGTCCACCAATCCTTGCTCATTCATACTTGTCCACCGAATGTATCATACACGGTGCCATCAGAACAATTATATTTTGATAAGCAAATAGCGTTATTTTGGTAGATTTTCTGAGATAATAAGATAATCATTCTTACATATGGGTACATCTGTATCTCAGGTGTTGCCCCGTTGTTCGTCCATCTATGAGAATTTACGAACGATCAAATTGATATATGTATCTCCATGTGTTATCCACTGCACAAGCGTTAACAATCTTTGCATTGGTCATTTTGTTTCATTGTTGATTACTCCTAATGGTTGATTGTATATAACTTATTAAATATCTGGAATAGTGCCTCTGGGTTCATGACTTCTTTCGTACTTACTGATACACTTCTGAACACGTGTCAAGTGCAAACTGTTTCACCCATCTGCCAAATTGTCGGTTTAACGCGGTATAGCAGGGGAGATAATTAAGAGTGACATGTCACACTCGTGGTGATTTACTCATTCCGCGACCATTCCCCCCTCAACTGTGAATATGCTATATCTTCAGTCTCTGTCTGTACCACAGATTTTCACTACCGATAGGACACAATTCCAGAAGGTGGAGTAACAATAATTGGAATGCCTGGACACAATTTTGGCGACAGGTTGTAAAAAAGGTTATGTGCTGCTCGACTAAACTCTCTAGTGCCCCGTTGTAAAACTGGACCCGGCTGACCTAGGTTATGAGCTGGTGTGTGTCAATGACGCTTTACTATTCCTGGATTGCCAGACTGTTACTAAACATTTACTCATGTAATAGTTTAATGTCAAAACCTACAATATAGACGGTGATTGCAGCTTGTAAGATGGCGTCACAATGCTGTTAGGCGAATCTTTTTTCCACAAAAGAATCCAGCAG
The DNA here is from genome assembly GCA_036873755.1 of Hanleya hanleyi. NCBI lineage: Eukaryota > Metazoa > Mollusca > Polyplacophora > Lepidopleurida > Hanleyidae > Hanleya > Hanleya hanleyi. The sequence goes on from JAVTVY010042234.1 coordinate 61,144, forward strand.
TAATGACTTTTAAGTATCGATATGGTTGTGTTGATTTCCAAACCTTGGAAGAAGCTTTATAGAGTAAAACAAAGAGGCTGTTATTAACCTAATCATTTCATTCTTTACTTGGACAAAGTGGCTCCTCAAAGGTTTCATCTATAAGCTAGTTCTCCTGTGTTACAGCACGTCATCATTGTGCAAGCCTGCGTTGTCCGCTCTGGGCGATGAAGACCTGGGTGTATCTGGCTAGATGCAAGCGTGGGAGTATAATTACCGACAAAGTCAGAATGGCTTTCATCTCCAAATGTATGGGACGGGCTGCCATATTTCCTAAATTAATAGGGTTTTTCTTTGAACATTCATGCGTGGTCTTTCAGGTGAAGAGACGCTGGCAAGAATCGAGTGGACTCAAAGGCTCCAAGCTTTGTCCACCAAGGCAAAACTAGCCATGGCATCGGAACTGCTATCAAAACAACCAACAGTCCATCGTTAGTCATAAACGCTCTTGAATACCATGATCTATCTTAGAATTGCCTAGGCCGCAGCATGTTTCGGCTTTTGACTTTTTCACATCGCAATCTGCTAATTGCAGGCCGGCGAAATCGTGTCCGGTTATTCATTGTGTGTAGCGATCACACGTTTGCTGTTGTTGTTTTATTTTAGTCGCATATTGATTGTTGGAGATGAGTAAATCGGAGTTATCGTGAGCTTGGCGTGGTATTACCGCGTGCACGGTGAATGAATAGACGACACAACGGACTTAATCGTCTGATGTGTAACAGAAACCAGCTCGTTCTACCAACGAGAACAATAGTGTAAAAAGAAGACAGGAAACGCCATCGAGCCAGGAAGGATCAAACATCGCCCACATATTTTGATCTTTTATTCTTTTGCAGACTCTGAGCCATTTCGAGGGAGACGAGTCATCAGGGATACGAGAGTTTCTGATTACTTATAAAACAAGTGGTCCTGTACCCCAGTCCCAATATTATATTCTCTGGGCGCGGATTGGCATCCAAATTATCGTTACTCCAAATGTCACCGGTCAAAGTCGCATAACATTATAAAGGTTTCTTTCCCTCTGGCCAGGACATAGTTGCAATAGTTCGTTTCCCAAAGGCTACTAGTTTTCATATTATTCCGATATAAAGTTCAACATCACTTCAGTATCAAGGGGCATTAACTGCCATTGTAAAACACATGCTTTTTTCATCGTAGGAAAAGCATTGTTTTGATGACGCTGTATAATTTTGCTGTTAAAAATATTTCACTCAACGGGGATTAGAAACAACGATGAGCAATCGAAACAATGCCTAATTAAAACGGTGATACTTCTATATTTACTTACAATTACGTGCTATTATTATAACAGGTAAGTAATTAACACCTCCCACGCCAGCTCAAACGGACGTCATTGAATACCGAACCAAATTGTTGACAGATTCCAGATTTTTCGACCTCCAATATATAAATAAACTTTCCCTCTTATACAGATAATTAAATGTTTGTCTCTTGTAAAGTTTCACACCCAGTAGTGATATTCATAGGTCCAAGTTAAACAGCAGTCCTTAATGGAATGAAGATATGTGTTATGCCTTTCCTGATGCCTAAATGTATTATTGCATTTCCTAATCGACAAAAAGCTCTCTGCGTGCTATGCAGTCGAGTAAAACGAAGAATTATACCAAAGTAACTATTATCATCGTTTAACCTAGAAAATTTTAATGGGAATTTCAAGAAAGCGAAGCCATGAGTATTCAATGAGCCTAATGGATATGCTAGAAAACTGTTGGTTCTCGTTCTATTTTAGGAGATTTAATCCGGTTGTCCTTATTTTCGAGACAATATGTTAAGGTTTCTATTGACCTATCAATAGGGAACTCGGAACAACAATTCTCCGTTTTAGCCATCTGTTTGTAATATTGTCTCTCAAAGCATTTAGCGTTTCAGTTGAGATTTTCCCCAACATGTGTCTTATGTTTTTTGTATGGTTGAAGGCAATGCTCGTTGTTTGGTTTGTTTCAACAACTACTATTGAGTTTAGGTCCGAGTACAAATGTGAAAAAAATGAACTACTGTAAAAAGATCCAGTCTCTCTTGTTTACAAATGCACGTTCTGATACAAAGTCAACATAAGTTCTTAATCGGAGTTCGGCTGGTGAATTCCGATCCGCCGGGTTTTGTCACCGTCGGTATGGCCTGCTATCCAGCTGGTCTCTGAGAAACTCAATTTCTCTATCCCAGAAGAGGGCATGAGTGTACGGAACCTTTTGTAAAACTTTACCCGTAAGTGTAATACCAACTGTCTACAAACACGGCAAAGTAACACGCAGATTGATAAATGGTTTGAAGTATGACTCCACCAGGTAATATCTCAAGAAATGAACTGAACTGCACATCATTGAACTATTTTAGCTCTTTGTATACTTACAGGTGGGAAATAACAACGGAATATACCTGAACAGACCGAAAGGATTACACCCAAAACCTTTCCTTGGATACACTTGGGAAATTACGATGGAAATTTAAAGCGGAATGTGTGGTGAAGATCAAAGTGTGGAATTTACGCTGATTAGAAAGCAATTACCTGCATCGTTATAGGTGGAGATATTTAGTTCCGACGTCAGTCCGCTTCCACCTACATGTGATTATTTAGCTAATGTATGCTCGCTCTAATCGGCCCGCCTGGATCGAAAGGTATAAGAAGTGCGGAAGCGGAAAACGGATCGTATTTCTTAAGGATCTTATTTAATGAAGTTATTGTGATTTCTGGATGGGGAGTTTATCCGATGTTACGATCGGATCATTGCCGTGCAGCACGTGTAATGCATGTCCAGCACTGTCTGGTTATTTTTACCTGGACGATTCCCGTGACAGATAGCACCCATGTGAAGAGCGCTTGTCACAAACTCCTGCCTTTTGTGCACTTTCTCAGATTGGATATATACCAAAGTTAACCATAGAATCTCGAGGGCTGGATGACAGACACGTGATACGTATCGTTCGAGTTGAGTTTCTTCAGGTATGTTTCTTCTTTAAATACCTTTCTTTAAATAAGTACACCAGATCTTTTACCAAGTAAATGCGTTTCATGTTTGATATGCTAGATGAGAAAGAGCACACACAAATTTTTAAAACAGCATGTTATCCAACCATCTCACTAGTTGTATTTCATTTCTCTCGGGTATATATTATGTAAATATGCAGAGAATCGCCTACGACTTTTATTGACATGGAGAAAACACAACTGCTCATAGCTAAAAGTAACACACCAGCTTTATAAAAGCTGTCGAAAGCCCGCTGTTCAATAACGCCTCATAGTATTACTTCCACTCAATTCTCGTGAAAAGTTGTCAAAGCGTTGAAATACGAGATGTCGTAAAGAGGTTAAATTCGCAATTCCATGTGTGTTCATATAGAACAGGACTATTACTCCCTTTCTTAATAGTATACAACTACTAGCTTGGTCTTCTGATACTGAAGCTGGTTGGTTATTTGGCGCTCATATGAACTAAATGGATTCCTGCTAACAAAAGGCATATATATATATATATATATATATGTATATATATGGAATTATGAAGATAAGAGATCACGCTTCCAGTCCCGTCAATCGATAGCTCCATTCACCCTGGTTCGACGACACCTTTAAGTCATATGGAAACTCTTACAAAGTAGAAAATCACATAGCGGTCTCTTGAGACTCAAACACATCCTCTATGACACCAGTCACCTGACCACACAGGACAGGCGCTCTTGCCGCCTTGCCACACAGGACAGGGGCTCTAACCGTCTGGCACACAGGACAGGTGCTCTAACCGATAAGACCACATAATTCATCTCTCTCGCAGGATTGCACAAGCATTATTCTATACACTTCACACAACATATATATGCGTATGAGATATCAGGACAATGATGTTGGGTTCTATATCTCCCCTCCCCTCCACCAATTATTGACTGAGGGAGGTCTCATACAAATGAATATATCGATTGAGAATATACATCTGTTTGTCCATGCCCTTTTAGCTAAACCAGTTAAGTATCAGCATGGCACGAGAGGCGTGATGACCAATTATGATCGAGAATGTGCTTCAAGGAACTGTCTGATTCACAGACGCGTTGGATGAACACGTCTTCCTTGTCTTACATACTTGTATAGCTTCTTGTCACACGAGCTGCGACAAGGGCCATCCGTCCTTTTGAAATATCAAAATCTCTTTGTCAATTCGACTACAAGCTGTGTGTAAAAGACTCCAATGATGTCCTACAAACACTCGGATGACTAACAGCACCGGTATAGGATTTAACGCATATTTAACAAGACCACCCTGGCTATAAAGCCTCTATTGTCGCATATTTTTTGGCCGTTAACAAGCAACAGTTAACGAGATATCTTCTTTCAAAAATGAAGACGACCATTGCAACCGTATCGGTTAGAGTGTGGGAAAAATAGTATGTTGGCCGAGTGCTTTGGTTTTGTTCTGGACCTTCCCTTTATCTTTGAATACGTCTCTGGGCACATTATCCCCCCCTCCCCCCCCAAAAGGAAATATACTAAATGAATACAATCTGTTTGTGTATAACCCAAGAATTTCCATTGCATGGCAATTCACATGGACATCTACATTCAAAGCGGAACTGCGATGTACTCGTTTGGAAGCCAATTTTTGTTGAGCACCGCTCATGATTTTGAATTAGGATCATCGGATAGTTAGGTTCACTGACTCTCATTTTGCAATTAATTTGGCAAGAAGCATGATGGTAGTGTGCATTATATATGTACTTTAGTATAGGTACTGATAACAGGATGACGGTTCTTTTCTGAGTGATAGCTGTCCAAACGAGGCTGAGTAACAGATCTACATCCAACAGTTTTTCTCTGAGTCGAGCCGAAATGATATCACATATACGCGGAAGTGGGAAGAGGTGCCGACATACTGACGGAGCCAAATTACTTCACAGTATAGTCTTCAGGTTAACCTATTCTATCACACGTATTCAAGTGGAAAAATATTTGAGAAAAATGCTTAGGCATTTTTTACGTATCTTCAGAACCATAGTTATGAACTCACCGTGGAATCAACGATTTGAATGGTTGCTCAGTTCATTTGAAGAACTAAAATATGTCTGAAAAAGACTTTGTTGGATCATTAAAAAATGTCATTCAACACTCTCGAGCGACCATACAACCTTCCGTAATAAGGTCAGATGAAACCATATACTAAGGAACATAGGATACGGACAAATTGACGGACGAGGTGCTCACTGTTCGAACATCTTTGAATTCATGACAGAAAAAATATGCTGTCTTTCTAATATCAAAATGTTTTGATACCTCCTTCCACGTAATCTACGCTAATGGTTGTGCAAAAGAATATGTATGATCGCCAGTTGAGCATCTATGGTTCTCCAAGTACGCGCTACAAAGTAAATACATCTGACCTAATCTCAGTCGTGGTATTTTGAATGCACGCAAATATTTTGCTTGTTCCATTTGTGTCTGTGAGTCCTTGGGTTAGTAAGCAGAATGACAATGACAGAATTGTCGCGACTGGGACAATTGTTTCATTAGCAGTTATCAGGTCGCCAGCTCTGTGTCTTTAGTAGATGCTACAGAGCAGGTTGGAGAAAGTTGTGCTGTGAGTCACAGCATTGGTATACGGTTGGTGAAGTGATGTCAAATCCAACACGATGTACATACAAGCGTCTAACCCGATATTCAGTAGCCAGTCGTCGCCCATGAATGATTTTCGCTTCCATAATCGACATATCTTATTGACAGCATCGTCATCCAAGCTAGGTTCTTGCACAAAGTTCCAATGACGCATAACGCTATCACAATGTCCCTATGGTCAAATCTGTACAACTAACCAATATTCCTTTGTCGAGAGAAACTCCCAAATCGTTATTATATGTTGTACCGTACATTGCAAGCGTTGTATCTCACTCAAGCTTGGGATGTTACCGTTCATAAGTTCATGAGAAATGAAAATTCAAGTTCATTTTCTTCCCATACGCGCTTTACAATCTGTGAAATACAGAACAAATAAGTAAAGGTCGATAAATAATAATAATAATCATCATCATCCAGGACCATGTACCTCTTGAATATGGGCGATTGTGGGAATGAAATAGACTATAATTATAACAACATAAAGTAAATACAAACTGACGGATTATTATTCTTAGGTATAATATCTTGAGTCATTTTTCTGGGATAATCTTGAAAATTTGGGGGTCACAGATTCCGTCCCATGAATAGTTTACTTCTGATATTGGTATAGGTTGAACAATATAAGACAAAGTGCATCTCAACGTCACGGAATTAGTTACAAATTTCGTATAAATTTCACTTTAACACCATGAACACCATGCGGCGCGTACTGTATGAAGACTAGTTCTGGTCCATTGCAGTCCGTTATATCCAGCAAGCGATCCTAAACGAGAAGCTATAACTCTGTCAAGTGCAATCAACCTCCCAACAGGAATGTTTGGGTTGTCACCGCGTCAATTTGCGTAATCCAACTACATGGAAGCAAATGTTTGCTTCAAGTGATAAAGGTAGCCAATGTGGCATTGTTACGAGCTTTGTTCGAAGGAATGTGCAAATGGTTGAGCAGCTTTAATAGGTAAACAGGTAAACATGTACTGGTTACATACTTCAGTGAAAGGTGTCACAATGCGGGCGACAATGAATGTTTAGAATATCATATTTCTCCCATTGTAGACCGTACGAGTTATCGTTAATACATCCGGACTGTAACATTGTGTGGCTTTATATACAATTTGTCACCCTGTTTATAGGAGCGAAAATGTAGGTATGTAAACTAACAGTGGTAGTAAATGGTACGTACGCCTATCTGACGCGACAAAATTTGTTTACGTTTTTTATTTTTATTTTGTTGGTGCAAATAGACATCAATTATTGAATAGTATTACATCGAGATGTATCAAATGCACGAAGGATAGAGCTGGGGAGGTGGCACATTTATGCATAAATAATTGCTAGGGATATTCTACCCCTTGTGCATTTGTATCCAAAGGGATATTGTCTTCGTCAGCGTCGGCCGTCTGTCTGCCTGCTGAATGCACCATAACTCGGCTTCCAAGTTCAACCAATAAATACAGATGACTTTTGTTTTTTAACACATTGCTGAAAATCAAATCACAAAGTAAATAGATTTACTGCTGTTTGCACGATACATGTATATCTTGGGGGATTATGCAATGTCGTCTTTAATTTAGATCACAGATTCATCTACTTAATGAGCATGACCCTATTCAAAAAGGCTGACAGATTATCTGGTAAAGTAGATATAATGTTCTCAGCACAATACAACTTGAATACAAGCGTCTAGTCGGTCATTCAGTATTAAAGAATTAAAGAATTTCCGCGTCCATAATCTAAATACTTAATTCATTTAACAGCAGTAGCATCAAATGCGATAAAAAAAACACTGATGCCGGTGTAGGGGCTAAAATGTCCGGTGGCTAAGAGTGTCCGTCTCTTATCTTCTAACCCAGCTAGGACATTTTTCTCACATCCATGAGTCCATAGAAAAGCAATAGAAAAGGATATGAAAAGGGACAGTACTCACCAGGACATTCTTATCCATGACATGTTTCAAAAATCACTGATTGGTATTTTCAATCCATATGATTTTCGTTATAAAGTCGGTATCTAGAGAATGATTATCTCAGTCACGCTTTGATTGTGACTGTTCATATGAACACATGAGGATATTGAAGTACATGGGATTATACGGCCCCTAGCCCCGGGTTAAACTGAGTTAAACACAAGTTACGAAAAGTAGCGCCATAGATCTTGGACGCTGCATTCAAGACTAAAGTCAAGGTTCCCAAATTACCATACCATTTATCCAGATAGCGATGGACCCAATAATACAGGAGAATTTAATTGAATGTCGTTAGCATATCTCTTGATGAATTAGACCTAACCTTTTTTCAAATTTCCACTACAAATGTATGCGTTCATTGACCCAGATTCTGCTGGACATGATGAACTTTACCTAGTTTCCAAGGTCAACTTATACGATAATGTCACTATCAAAGTTATAATGAAGGATCTATTTGTTGACCACACCTCTAATGAAGTTGGAAGAACTTGATATATTAGTCACGATCAAAGGTCAAAGTGAGTTGTCTACCTACCTTTGATGTTTAGCAATGAACCAGGAGCATAATGAAGATGATCAATCGATGATTTAATTTCGAGTTATATGAGAAAAGTACTAACAATGTTGTCAGTGGCGTATCTCTTGAAAGGTTATGGATAACCGTTCTATATTTACACAGCATATTCAATTCAATTCAATTCAATTCAATTTATTTGCACTTTACGTCCATTAAGGACAGTGTACAAAACAATAAACAAAATGACATTAACATTTTAACATTAACACATTTGCATCATATAGGTAGACGTATATATGATATAGACAGTCTCCGTTATTAGATATGAACTTATTGCGACCTGAACCTCAATAAAGATATTGTCCTTGACGTACTTCTTCCACAATACCATTAAGTTATATGTAGATTCCACTATATTTTCTCTACCTCGTGTGGCTGGACTAGCAGCATATTGGAGATAAGTGACCTTGATATAGTTTTCTCAAATCGAGGCTAACTGTACATGTATATCAGTACACGCATTATAACAATACGTGATTTCGTTATTTACGCCATATATGCATGTTGATCCCAACATCCGCGTTTAGGCGTATTGAATTGTTATGGCTATTTGTCATTGTCTATTTTAAATATAAATTAAACATATCATGAAGTTTGTTCCAACATCGTTTTGACATTTGAAGTTATGTCACCATGGCGAAAATATTCAAAACCGGAAATATCGTTGTGTAGGTGATTCACTTATGGTAATTGTGTGTGTTTTGTTACAGGACAGGAGTGAGCTCACATCAATTCACTGTATTACCTACAGGGATGTGATTACGCTCCAAATAGTTGCGTGTCGTTCTTTACACGGCAATCTTATCGGCATATCTTTTATACCACGAGTTAAATGTGGAACAACGTACATGCGCTGTCAGTATATATTTCAACCTCGCGTGCAGATAACGAAATGTGAAAATCACTGTTGGTTATGGGAAAAGAAGAAAATGGATTTGGTTTGATTTCTGTAGACGTGTAACCGGTGGCAATTATTGCTGAGATCGGAATTCCTTACACTACAGGGGTGTCAGAGGTCATACGATGGAATGAAGCGACTGAGAACAAGGGGTGTGTTGAGTCTGAAAGGAGTGTGTCTCCAGCGTCAGATATGGTTTTTGAAAATGACGATGAAATGGCGTTCATAGGCCGAGTCTGGAAAGTGTTTTGTTTAGGAAAGGATACAACAGTAGGGTCTAATTAGAAGAGAGATATGCAAACGTTATTTCGATAAACCTGGAGCCATCCGAGGTAGCCTATACGTACCCTAGCTGGTGTGGTACGGAACATAAAACTCATGTGGAGTATGTCTTGGACTGGAAACTTTTTTATAATCCTGACCGGTTTCGAACTGTGGGTTTTCATCAGAGGCTGAAGAAAAGGGCCGTGAAGGTGGCTTTATATATGCTGAAACGGTTGGCCGGGGTAGTCAAGCGTTGGGCGGCAGTTGACCGGTGTAATCACAAGTTTGGCTGGTGGGTTGGCCGGTTGGTCGGTGGGTTGGCTAGTAGACTTCGCCAACCGGCCAACTCAACGGCAAACCACCTAACAGCACCGGCCATCCCTTGTTATCACCGGCCAACTGCCGGCCAACGCTTGCCTACCCAAGCCAACCGTGTCAGCATATATAAAGCCACCTTCACGACCCAACTTTGGCCATCTGCCAACTGGTATATAAAGCGGACAACGGACACCATCTGTCCCACCTGATCGAAACCGGTCAGGCACTTTTCGGAAGATTCCATTGGACACTCCGACCTCTTCAGCTGTACTGGTTCATCAATCTCCATTTGTACCTATGTCGGATGGCTCCAGGTTTATCGAAGTAACGTTTGCATATCTCTCTTCTAATTATAGAACAGTAGGGTCAACTAATTCTCCATGAAATACCGTACGATCATTGTCGTACCTGCCATTACCGTACGATCATTGTCGTACCTGCCATTTCCGAATGAAGTTGTTACTGTAGTGATAATATCAAAATGCATTTGGATAGCCAGAATGTTAACCCGTATGTTTGTGTTTAGCAACGCCATCTACGCATTGTTTCTGTAGACTTGGTAAGCTGCAAAATGGTAATAACTTGATGTAAATTTTTTTAACTTACACTGAAGTGGTCGAGTGTAGAGGATCCAGACAAAAACAGTAAAGCAACGTTCTTATTGGATCCTTACTGTTTAAAGACGAGTTCTATGTCCTTTTGGTTCTAAATATAATCCTATTAGTGACTGAGTCTAAATGCATTTATCAGTCGAGACAGTTGTACACGTATTTGGACAATTGGATATTTTCACTAGTGAAAACTGATTTGATTGTACAAATAAGTAGCTGGCTATACAATGCTATTCTAGACACAGATTTTTCATAACACATTGCGTTCTCAGAACAATATATTTGCGTTACCAAAACTAGATATATATGACAAATAAAAAAGGCAACCAAATCAGTCTATATCAAAATCCTCAGAAGCTTATTCTATTTAATGTCATTATACCGAGACATAATTTGCACAACTCATGGTACATGGTAGGGTAGGCATCAGGACTCTGACCCGAACCGAACTCTTGGAAATACCCCACCCCCAAGTTGAAATCCTGCCTATGTTAAGATGGGCACTGCCCAAGCGAGAATTATCAGTGATTTTCATCATAAATCACCAGAAATTTTCATCAAAAGTAGGTCAGTTCAGAACTTGCAGGTGACAGTCCCCTAATGCACCTTCGTGCCAAAAATCAAGGTTCTAATATCAACAGTTCTCCTTATTTTGCCGGCGAAAGGATTCGGATGGATTGACTGACTGACTGACTACCGGACAATTTGCAACTGGTAGCCTACTTCGTAGCAACAGTCGCCTAATAAAATACGGTGGCAAGCATCGTTGTATTTCTGTGCTTGTCAACGATATGTTATGAATCCTATATCAGTTTCATAATATTTATATCAACTTGTACGAGTTTATCTGAAAATATATATCTGCCGCTAAAGCGCCTCGATCAGTTTCTCCGATAATTTGCAATGGATTCAGTAAGTTAACGGTCTCTAATGTGGAAGTGTATAAAATTTTGATTTGTTTAATTATGAAAATTCGTTTGACATTTTTAGAATTTTTACGGTCACGACCTGATAGCACCTGCCGATAACCCTCTACATCTTAAAGAATAGCGGTATGTTTGCAGGGGAAAAAAACACGCCGGGTAGTCTACGAGAAAAGTGACACGAGTTCTTCTAGTCGATGAATGTGTTTATGTCGTTTGAGAAAAGGAAATCTGTGTATCTTACATGTCATCAGCTGTATGAAGTCACGAAAAATATTCTCAGTAAAAAAAACAGGAATGCAATATTGCTAATTTTTAAAGGGTAATTTTATTATATTACTACGAATAGGGTCTGTACGATAAGGAATGATGATGCAGTTATTCTCGTTTTACTAGGTATGTTTATTGAGTCAAATGAACAGTGTGAAGTCAGCTAATAATAAAAAAGTACTTGTTTAAATTATGCGTTGTTTCTAATCTATCACATACACCCTGTAAGACTAGTTTTCAAGAATCTTCCTTTTCCGTAAAGTTAATTTCGGTTTAATTTCTGCCATTCCTGACGTACATACTGTAGCACATTTCAACTTAGCCTTAATTAAAATATTGTTTATTGCCTTCTAGGCGTCCCGTAAAACGAACAATAAAACCTGAACTGCACGAGTAATTTGTCCCACTGATGTTATCTATGACAAAATTGAAAGCATATATTTTAAGAAGTAAATTGTTGTAATTTCTGGTCTGCAGATGAGCATGTGAAGATACGCGTAATACAACGCTCTAGTAATAATTTGTTCTGTCAACTGATTTAATTACGTTGTACAAACACAACCCGACATCGCCGTGTTTCTGATTATTTCCGCTGTACGGCGAGATGGGGGTGTTTAATGCCATCAGTTAGATCAGTCTTCAGCAATATAGCTCCTTTGTTCATGAATAGCTGCATAATTGTTGTTATCACATTCTGAAATTTACTTGCTTCTGTAAAATTTGCTATAATTTGCTGCTGCTGAGTTTCCCAACGTGGATGGATAGATGGATGGATGAATGTACTTGCATGGGCACTCCACCGATCCATATAAACTGCTTCCCATAGCGTGGAACATGTAATGGACTATTCTAGGTTCTGAGGTAGATTTCCTAACGTACAGTCTCAAGCTAATTGATACATCGAGTCTTCCTGTTATAAATTATGCTACGCTGCGCTATATGTTTCCTGGCGTACAGTCCCATCACGATTTCAATGTTAGCAATAGATTTTGAATTATTCTTACATTGTGTAACACCCAGCCAGGAAATACTGGCACGGGTGAGGTAGCAATAGGGTTGACGTGGTGAGGTAGCAATAGAGTTTGCGTAGTGAGGTAGCAACAGGGTTGACGTGGTTTCACGGTTTCTCCGCCCACCCGTTGAACAATTTTATACTATTGTTCAAGACGGACAGTATTGAGAAGCATAGAAATGTTATATCTAATATTAAAAATATATATCATCTTTTAGCTTTTCATTTCATGTATACTAGCCTAATGGTCATACAATAAAGTTATTTCTATTACTAAGACGGAAATTCGTCTGAGGACGACGGTTGAATACTGAATGTCCGATGTAATATCTATGCTCGTCACATACTAGCAGATGGTTCAGCCTACCCATACGTGCCTTATACTGAGTGTCGGCGTCCACTCGTTACGCTCTGCGTCCACTCGTTACGCTCTGGTCAGTTCGAGTTAAAGAAGCGAAGACAGAGAGAGTACATTTCTAATCAGCTTCACGCAGTTGGGTTTCGTAAAATCGATTGTCGGGACACTAAAAATGGATGCACGTTTCTTCTGCTTGCCCCACCATTAAAACGCCTGTTAACAGACCAGGCAATTAAATTACATGTATCATGAAACAGACACAATTGACAAAATCATGTGTATTGATCATTTGACATTGGCACTGGTATTTATAACGTGTCACTTACATAGAACCAGACAACTCCAGACAGATATGCCCATCTCAAAGCGACGTAGTATTGTAAAGATGTGACTGATCGCCGTTTGACCACTGTCCAGTCCTTCTGGTTCGCTGACAGTTGTATACAAATATTCATCCGGCGACAGGGCCATCTTGTTTTGATCGCCCCATTGCTTCGGGACAACTATTTTGACACAATTAATTTACAGCGGGGGGTCAGCATCGAGGCCTGGACTGTCCATTTTACAAACACTGCGCTTTCTGACCACAGATATTCTACCTGTGTTGTAGAAATGTTCACTGGGGTATGACAAGTAAGACAGGCAGGCTGCAGTTCAGTTTAAAGCTACACGATAAACTACTTCGAACATATGTTACTCTGCATCTGGCGTAAAGACACAGGAATGTCCCATAGACCCCCTGGACAATTCTTGTTACCGTCAATATTCAGTTCCCTAAACAGATGTCCATTCTCTGCTACGCCGTCTGGTCTTTATTAAGCTTCGGCTGTTTCAGGTGAATTTTTAATAACCCTTGTTAACTCTTCTGTGTTGGATATAAAAACTAGCGGTCAAATATGTGTCCAAAGCGTTTGTCCTCGGCGGGAGTCGCCCCAAGCAATGTATGACATGGGAAAGAGTAACAACAAGAATGTCTTTGACAGTCCGGGGTATGCTTATAAAGTGTAAACTAAATGAGTCTGTATCTTGATCAAAGAAGTGATGTACCCCTCAAAATGAGACACATCAAAAGACTCTGATCATTTAGTACTTAAATTGTGAATGGGTAGTGTTGGAATCGTGAAGGGGGCATATGAGTAGCGTTTATTATCATTTCTAAACATCCATAAATTTCAAAATCCTCCAATAAATGTTATGTTCGAAGAAGACCACCTATCTTAATACTTTATAAATGATCCTGCACGATTTGTTACAAATCTGTTAGTATATTCTTTTGGGGAGCATGATTTTCCTCGATGGTTGCAGTTCAGCTCTAGTTATTTGGCAAAATATCGCTTCATACTCCATACTACCACTTTCTATCCAGTGGAACCAAAGACGGTAAGGCCTATATAGTGTTATAGTAGTATATAGTATTAAAACACATTCCGATACTACACGTGAGGAGGTATACTTTTTTCGTGCATGGAGCCTACTATGGCTCCATGCTTCATGGTAGCACAAGCTGGGGTTACCACGGCCTATTCCAGTCAAGGACACAATTTGAGGCTTCTGTATTCCATATTTGTCGAGATTCATGACAGACCATTTCCCAAACAAATGGGTGACGAATGGAATATCGTGAGTCAGTTTGCAACAAATTATTTCTGCCCGAAAGTGTTGAAGATTGAAAGCTTGTTCAGTGCTGTCTCCTATATAGGACCCTGCCCTCCTTGACCGCAGGTGGGGTAAACTGCACAATGATTATTTCAAAATCCAGATATGACCATTGTTTGTTTTTGTTTCGTTATCAATCACAGGAATACCTATAAAAGTAGATAACTTAAATGCGATTGCCTATATTCCTGTAGATTGATTTACATGTAACGATATATTGCTGGAATATATGTGATCGGTTGAACATATAGCATTTACTTCCAAATGTTGGGTTATATATCCCCTCAACTTTACTACAGAATACATGAATGCTCGCTACATGTTAAGTCAGCCCAGTTGCAGTTTGTTTGTCTATGTCGACATTCAAGTGAATTTAGTGGTCTTTAGTATGTCAAATACAAATCCATTAGTTGAAAGACCTTCTACAAATGACGCATCCAGTCCAAAATCCATAGTAGTAGAACTACAAGTATATGGCCAGTCATATAGTTCCTGAAAACATGGAAGAGATCATCAATTATGATACACCCACAACTTGAGGCTTCCTTTGATGATGGCTTGCAGGCAGTCTGCTACAATTTACTCTCTAAAGGATCAGGGAGTGTTAATCAATATATTCAATATGTCCCTATAAAACTGTCCATTACTTTAGGGCTGTCCATGTAGATCTGCTGTCCTGAAGGGCTTCATTGAGAGTGGAAGGTTTTCGAACCGAAAACTATCAAACGCAGGTTTCCAGTTGTAGACAAAATTTGGTCAATCCAGGAATACAGAGAGAGTGTATGCTCATTTGGTTATCCAGTTTCATGAATTACTATACCTATATGATACTATTATGTACCTTAGCAAAGTGCCATGTAGGATTCCTACAGGGTACACCTGAAAGAGTATTGCTGATATCTATAATCAGCTTATACAGTAAATCACGGTATGGGATAACTATGAACATATAGTGATACAAAACAAACTAAACTTACGGCCACCTTTGAACAGCCACCTGTTTTCAGGACCAAAGTATAAATACAAGCGTCTAGTCCGTCATTTATTATTCATCAGTCGTCCATTAAAATTTCCGTGTCCAAAATCGAAAGACCTAATTCATATAACAGCATTAACACGAACTTAAAAAAACCATAGTATACATAAAAACAGGCTAGTTTCCAGCAAGACAGAAGCGGTCAACAGTATTCAATGATGCTGGTGTGAAGGCTAAGAATATCCGGTTGCTACGAATGTCCGTCCCCTATCTTGTAACCCAGCTGGGACATTTTTCTCCACATTGGGGACAAGTGGCAGTCTTTGGTTGCCATAGAAAAGGGTATGAAAAAGGATACTAATCACCAGGACATTCTTATCCATCACACCGGCAAGACGTCATGTTGCTCCAAAATATCAAATCCGTATCGCTGATCAGTATTCTTAATCCATTTGATTTTCGTTGGAGTCGTTATCTAGAGTAGGATGTATCTCAGTCGCGCTGTGATTGTGATTGTTCATATGAACACCATGAAGATCTGAAATACATCGGTTCATACGACCCCTAGCCCCAAGTTAAGCGGAATTAGACACAAGTTACGCAAAATAGCACCATAGATCTTGCACGCTACATTAGTATTTTGCAATGAGCATGCGAAATGTGTCGCCAAATTTCTCCCAATGAAGTCTCACAATGAGTTTTCCATTTTAATGTACCTTTATTAAAAATAACTTGTAACTCAGAAATATAAACCGAATGTACACAATCGGGCAGCTTCAAGAAAAACATATGAAAATCCGTTTTTTCTTGTCCGCTTGTCTAGGGGAATCAGCTCTGATATCAGGTACAATGAACAGGTACAATAAAAACGTACCTGAGATACAACACATATCACGAATCGTTAGATTCTTGGTATATGCTTTAGAATAGGTTAACCGAAAGGCTATACTGGGAAGTCATGTGGCTCTGTCAGTATGTCGGCACCTCTTCCCACTTCCCTTATATGTGTTGTAATTTTTACCTGTATATGGCGAGATTCTGTTGGTGGACGTTTCGTCCCCGAGGCCCGCCCCCTGTACAGACCTTTGGTCTTTGATATATGTTGGCATTTGTGGGAAGTTGATGCTGGGTCGACATCGGGCCTTACAGACTAGTCTTTTGTGTTAAATGCCGTCATTTTCATCTGACGACGATACAGCTCACCAATCTCCAGTGTACGAGTTGTCACAGCGAAACAGCTCACCAATTACCAATATACGAGTTGTCAGAGCATTTCCATCATAGCTCTCTAGATTTGTATCTAATACCGCTTATGCCGGTGCTAGGGGCCGTGTGGTCATGTCATCCAAGTTGCCACATGAACAGGTACAATAAAAGCGTACCTGAGATACAACACATATCACGAATCGTTAGATTCTTGGTATATGCTTTAGAATAGGTTAACCGAAAGGCTATACTGTGAAGTCATGTGGCTCTGTCAGTATGTCGGCACCTCTTCCCACTTCCCTTATATGTGTTGTAATCCCAACCGAATTTTCTAGATGGACCCGCAAATGTTGCCAACATTATTAACCGACCGTTGAAACCGCCGCAATCCCGTATATATCTCGATACATATGTTATTCGGTCATCGCGAAAGAAGTCGTAGTATGGAGGAGCATTTTGTTTTACGTAATACATGCATAATACCGCTTAGTCGGTACCCCTTTGCGTGAACATAGACAATCATTGTAATTAAACGCAACATTGCAAGTGTGGTGGAAAGCGATGCCGGAGTACTGGCAAGAAGTCATATGACCCCACAGACAAATATATTGACTGCATATTTTAAAAAAACATCACAACGAATCAAAAGTGATACCTGTGATGATTTGTATCCCAGCCATGTTTTTATTATAGATGTTCATGAGGACATATAGAATGACATGACTACACGGCCCCAAGCACCGTTGGAAAGGAAAATGATGAACTATGTGACCGCCAGATAGTTAATAAACGACCCAAACGGGCCCAAGAATAGCTTGTAAGGCTGAGACATACAATGGCTGGAAACAACTTGAATAGATGATACTGTCTATAAGTAGAAATATTATAGCTGGCCGTGTACAAACGTTCAATAAACGGGTTTTGTAAAAATGTTTTTAGATATTGCTCGCGATTAGCTAATTCATGCAAACTGTACTGGTGCATGGCGAGAAATTCTTATTTAAAATCTAGCAACATGTTATATCGCAATAGTACTTCTGTGATGTGGCATTTTGTGCCTACTTGTTATAAAGATCGCCACATCCACAACTGTTTGGTATTTTCTCCTATATTTAGCTGGTTACCGCTTTTGGTTCCATTTAGCGCAGGCAATGGCAGATAAATTTTGGCATGGAATATGTTTTTAGTTACGAATCCAAAGATCCTCAAGGCTATCATATTGTTTGTCGAACTTGATAAACACCGATACAGAAAGAGAAATGAGTTGTTTTACTGCCAAATAGTACCAAATGGACCATGTAGGCGAGTGGTCCTGGACTGGCATGCAACTGGTGAACTAGACTCGTAATATGAGCGAAGGAAGTCACACAGAAAATGTTCTATGGTTTGTTTGATTGGGCACTCCATCGTATTACAATGGGCACTGGTCACACAGAGTATGCCGTGCAACCCGTTCCCCCACACATGCTCCCTCCCAGACAGAGTAAGTTAGATTTAGAATTTGCCGGCCTAGACTGGACTAATCAATTTGAAACTGACTATCTGGCTTACTTCCAGTTGCTGCGGATGCTCCTTGAACTCCTTGCTGTATGCGATCTGTTGGGCATCCAAGGTGTCGTCACGTCACTTGAGTCGATATGTTTAGGTGGTGACAATATCGCTTCTGTGTGTCAACCGAACGTGCTTTGACAATACAGCGGTATCTCGGTATACAGTAGTCACACACTAACATGGATTATCCAGTGAACTCCTAACCCTAGCGGCGACAAGGAATGTAACAGCAAATGTTAGAAAAGCAAGACTCTGACTGTTTCAACTTAACGTGCTAGGTACATATGGCGCTGACGTACGAGCTTGAGGAGTATTCGGCTTTAACATTTTTTTACGTTTTTTGACCAGGTTTTGGCGTTTGTAGTTTCCCAATAATGTTGTTTAAACTTGGTGGGGTCAGAAGTATACGTCGGGTGTAGTCTCCAGATTACGGCAAGTTCTGGCTTCAAAATCGTATATAAGTAATAGCGCGTCTCAGCCCTGAAATCAGCTTACAGTTGAAAGTGGGATATAAAATGATATATCATCAAAGTAGTGCAATTATACTTATTCTGTGATATTCCTTGCAAATTTTAAGAATTTGTTGATTCATTCTTCCATTAAGCGAAACATGTATTCATTCCTATATACTATCCGTATATGGACCTTCCATCCAATTAGCCATCTACTCATTCCCGCATCTATCCATCAACTCATTTACTTTTTAGATCTAACCATCCTGTCAGAATTCTCCCGCCCAGTCAAGCATGTATCTATCCTCCGTCTATCCATCTAACCGTCCAACTACAACTGCCGTTTAACTGACTATATTATGTCATATCAAACATGCATTCCTCCATCCGCGCATTCACCCATACGCGCTACTGAGCTTTAAATTGCCTCAAAATATCAGCTTCTCATCAACGGTAAGTAGAGTTATATTTACAATATAGAATATACCACAGTAACTAACTTATAGTGCCCATGATCGTATGTAATTAACAGTATTGTAAGCAGGCAAGTTTTGTTCAACTGGAATCACTGAATATCAGCTTATGTACAGACTGAGTCGTTCCTATAGATTCTTCCGAATAAAAGCGTGGCATGACAAGTAAACCGAGCAAGATACCTTGAATTGTGTTGTCGGTTTGATATTAGACTACACTAGGCTGGTCGAATGAGTAGTGGAAAATACACAAGGTTCAGAAATGAGTTTCTCAGAATAACGGTTAAGGCGACAACAAAATATTGCAAAATGTTTAGTTAAAATATTTAGTTCCGGCTATATCATATTTATACGGTTTAATATTACAAGAAGCTATAAATACAGTAATAACTGTTAGAAGATTGGTATTCAATTACACGCCCAACAGTTTAATATCCTGGAAGTACATTTAAAATTCAAATATACGTCGTCATAACTGTCACAATGTAGGTCCAGCCATTCAGGTACCAGTGTAAGGAATGTAGCTGTCAGAAAAACAAATTGAAGGCTTTTAACACGGAAGATTATTAAATTTTCCAGAGTCGCACACAGAGTATTTAAAATTACATTTTTTGCCCGAGCATTTTTATCACAGCGGTTAAAGACGGACATTAATGTTAAGCTTATTCACACGAACCGTTAATTATATTCCTGGCAAAATTCTTGTGAGTGTAAGCTATGTCTGCTCTGTCCTGGACGAACGCGAATGGATCTATGAAGTGAGGATTAACAGTTCATATCATAAATACCTACATAGACTTTTGGTGATGAAAAGGTAATTCCAGAACTATTTTTGAGGTTTCCGACGCGGAAAGTGCCCGTGAATGACCGCTGCCCAGCGAATGTCAGGTATATTGCCCATATTGGTCAACGATACATGTGCGTATCGTTTAGGATACAACAAACCCACGAGCCATGCAAGCCCGTAAGTCGATTTTAGCTTACACGGTTCAAGGGACGCAAATTGTACTGTACAAACTTCGAGCTAAAGTCTCGAAGCGCGAGTTAACGGGATTTATGGTTTAGGTTTACTCGTATGTTTGACACTCGTGTATAGTCTGTACATGGTGATACCTTGCTGAGTTATGTCAACTGCTGAGGACTCCAGTCTATTGATATCAGTAAATAACGATGTATTGGAACATCAGTATACCAGTATCTCAGTCTATCAATGATAGAAAATAGGTACCTTTATTTCAATGTCAAGATACATTATTGCCATTTAGGGATTTATCATGGGATTTAGGGATTTATCATGGTCGGTGCCGGTCAAGGAGAATTCGTTACCTAAATATGGTAGGATTCTGTTGGTGAATTGTTACTCCCCGAGGCCCACCCTCCGTACACTCTGCACCGGGTTTAACCCTTGGTGGAGTGGTTATTCCATCCTCGATGCTCATCCACTAACATCAGATGAGTTATTTGTTTGAGCTGATCAGGCATCACAGCTCCTGAGCTAGCGTATCGAATTCCGCCTAAACCGGTGCTAGGGGCCGTGTGGATACTTCATAGTCTCCACATGAACATCTGCAATAAAAGTACGGCTGAGATAGTAAGGCTACGTCAGAGAATCCACCGTATTCTCGGGTGGGGTGCCTAGGGATGCCTTCCTGTGGAGTTATATGGTTGTTTTTTAGTCGCCAGACGTCGTCAGAAACTTATAAAACAGGGCTACACCACCAAGCGCCTCCACTCAAAGTTTCTCAAATTTGGCGATACATATCGCATGCTGATAGCAAAATACGAGCGTAGCGTGCAAGATCTATGGCGTTACGTTTCGTAACTTGTGTCTAATTCCGCTTAACCCGGGGCTAGGGGCCGTGTGAACCCATGTACTTCAAGATCCGCATGGTACTCATATGAACAGTCACAATCAAAACGTGACTGAGATACATCATTCTTTAGATGACGACTTTACAGCGAATATTATGGATTAAGAATACTGATCAGCGATACGGATTTGATATTTTTGGAACATCATGATGTCTTGCCGGCATTATTGAAAACTGTTGACCGCTTCTCTCGTGAAGGAAACAAGCTTATGTTTATGTATACTATGATCGTCTTTTTGAATTTGGTGCTAATCCTGTTATATGGAATATGGAATAGGTCTTTGGATTATGGACGCGGATATTCTCTAATGGACGACGGCTGAATTATGAATGACGGACCAGACGCTTGTAATTTCCCACCTCTTGCATATCGCCTCAATTAATTCATGTGATTTTCTTTGTAAAGTAGTTATCTAGAGAATGATTTATCTCGGGCACCCTTTGTTTGCGGGTGTTTATATGAACACCATGAGAATCTAGAGGTACATGGGTTTTACGACCCCTAACCGCGGGCTAATCGGAATTAGACATAATATACGAAACATACGAGCCCTAGGACGTACACGCTGCGCTCGTATTTTGCTATCAGCATGCGACATGTATCGCCAAACTGAGAAACTTTTGATTTTGATTAAAATCTTCACACTTCACTGGGGATCTAGCGAATGGTAGTAGGCGTGTCATGTATACGCCATATGCAGGCCCCACTGGAATATTACTGTCCAGAAAGGGATAGTTTACTATGTCGAAATTATAATCCTCTCTCTTGTCGTAAAGTCGACGAGAGAGAAGACCCGATTCATTCCTAAAGAGATATAGGTTAAATATGCAGTGCCCTTAGGGATATCTGTAGTTTCATCCAAATCCAGTGTAGGTGGATATATATCCTTCACTGTGTCATAAATATAGCGATTATCCACACCGAGAAGATCGTCTATATAGCATTTGGTGAGTGACAGGGAACGGGCTTTGAAATGATCGATTCTTGAAAGCTTCTCAATATGGTCCTATTCATAAGATAACAGGTTAAGGTCAGCCAAAAGGGTTGCACATTTAGTACCCATTGAAATACCAATGGGTATACTGTTGATATATTGTGTTACCAGATTTCACATAGATATTATTATTGAGACATTCAAGCAACTCTATCAACAAAAACCATCCCATGAATGAATGCTTTGGCTTCTGACAGTTTTTTAAACACCGATAGAATTAATGAAGTAAGACGGTCAATCAGGTCCTGATGGGGGATTGTAGTATAGAGAGTCGAAAAATTTCATGTGGATACATGTCTGTACGGTATATGTCCTTTTCATACGGTACCGGTATGTGTCCTTTCGCAGCTTCTCATTTGAATTTTTAATAGCCACATGCATTCAATGCCAGAGATTTTAGAAATACCTCTCCCAAAATGCTTTGTCGCCAGTGCATTCAGTGTTCCTTCTTGGCACACCAAATTGTCAATTTCAGAATAGGCGTCACCATGACATTCCTTCTGACGAGCTCCTATCATCTGCTTCTGATTGGCTGATGCTTCGTACTTCAGCCAAAACGCATTAAAGAGGTCTGAAACAACGAATGCGCTTCAATGGAATTGAAGGAAACATTTGAAACTGGAGATGAAACACCATATATGGACCTATATCTTTATAAGAAAGAAATTCGTTTCACTCATGTCGGTTGCTCGTCAAGAGAGACGATTGCGACTTTGAGAAAGTTAACTACCCTTTTGTGGTTATGATGAACAGTCATAATCGAAACGAGACAGGTACATTACACTCTAGAAAACGACTTGGGAATTCATTTGGATAAAATACTCTTCAGTGATAAATATTTTACGTAAAGAACATCATGGAAACTGTTGATCGCTTCTCTCTGGCAGGTTTCTTTTTACATATAGTTCTTATCTATTCCTTCCTATATGTTGGTGCTAATAGTGTCGAATGAATAAGGTGTTTCGATTGCGGACACGAAAATTCTTCATCGAAGACGGCTGGCTACTGGATGTCGGTTCTGATGCTTGTAGTTGGTAGTTCCAAGTTAAACTTCCGGTAAACTCTGAACGTTAGCGAAGTAAAGGAAATAAAAGTAGTCCATTCCAACTAAATAAACGTATCCAATAATTGAAACATAGAAACATTAACGTTCTAATGTATATTGACATTGAGTTGATTCCATATGAATTATGCTTTATAGAATATTTAATATATATATATACAGCACAATTTATATGGAAATATTAGAACGTTAGAGAAACAATCTTCTATGCTTCAATCATTGGGTATATTTATTCAGTTCGAATGGACTACTTCCGTTTTCTTGACCCCGCTACGTCCTGAGTTTTACGGAAGTACCAGCTACCTTTCCTGTAACTGCGGGGGGGGGTGTAACCCATTATCGCATTGTATTATTGTATTCCCCTTTCGGGACTGTGGGAACATTTCCTTTCACATTCCTTATCCATTGTAACACTTCACTTCTGCATATGTTTTCGCACCCCCCACCTCCCCTTCAAAACAAAAAACCCATCGCGGTATGGATTATATCGAGGAGCAATATTCGCAGAATAAATTGTTGTTAATTGCCTAACCGGTAAACTGTACAGATTAATTTAGCTGAGATTCCCATTATAGCGTGTCTCCCACAAGAAACTCCTCAAAGCATGCTCATACCTCGTGAATATACGTGCAGATCGATATTGTCTACCTGTGATCCAGGGTGAAACAGCAGTCGATGTCAACTTAAGGGGAAAAGATGGTCCCAGATCTTTCTCTGAACTATTTCAGAGACTGTTTCCGATACTGTGATCATTATTCGGTGAGATACGTTGTCAGATATGTAAATATGATAGAAACTCAACGAAGCCAAACTCTGGTCATCTATAATATGCCAACTTGGAAGAACGGTATAAAGGAAGTAAAACTTCCGTGTGAATCCGCCCGCTGAGTGAAAAGGAACTGTAACATATGTCGGTAATACGCATGAAACCCCATTCACAAATGTATAAATAAGTACCTGCGTCTGTTGCACAGGAGGTTGGTTATTATATAAAATTGCAAAAGAACAGAAATAGTACTACATTTAAATAAACATTGGCTTGTATTCGTATTGGGTAGGTTTAGCTTCGGCTCAGCAGTCTGCCCCACTCACTACACAATAGACAATGGGTGCTCCGGAAATGACAATATGGGAGCGAATGGGTTCAAACGAGCGGGGAGTTCTGAATTTTAAACTAAGCACTTAGAAACATCCTCCCACATCATGAGCGATGCTAGAAAATAGAGAGTGGTCAGAAAAGCTGTTTAATATACGTGAGAGCATAAAGCGAACTCGCAGTTAGCTTGCTTCTATTTTCAGAGTAAGTGAAGAAACACTCTCTTACTATGGAGAATGATTAAGAAAGGAGGAGAACAGGTATAAATACCTGGAGCGTGGTATTCCAAACAGTAACATTTCTCTTTCCCATGCAGCTATTGGTAACTAGCGTCACTCAATGCTTCCATTGCGGATAAAACAAACAATTTGGAAGATTTTATAAACGGGCACTTTTTCCGCCTGGAATCACCTTAAGTATGTTTTGTATGCGAGTGTGTTGGGAATGTTTTTGGTTTTGCGGATAAAATCAGCGTCGTCGGAAAAAATCTATTGATTACCAAAGTCAAAGGAGCATCATATTATGGTTATTTATTGTAACAAATACCGTTAATGGTTTAAATTGAGTTGATTGACGACATAGCCTGAGTGCGCACGAATGGCCGGCCTTCTCAATAGACGAGCTTACGTCAAAGGGACGGCTTATAGAATTGTTTGCCAAACCTTGTAAATATCACTGCATCCACCTTTTACGTCTCAGGATTTAAATATGCAACAGTAAAATGCTGATTTGCTTTAGGCATTTCGGTGTTTTCCAAGGCTTCTTGTGACATTTCAAGACAGCCACGTGTCGTTAATATCGTATCGTCTCCGCATGTAAAATAGTCATCGGTGATTGCTAGGATGTGTTATGTGTGCTCCGATTGTAACCATTGTAACAGTGATTTTCAAATTTTCCACATTTGCCTGTTTCCGTTTTGATGGTCAGTAGACCAAAGGGAGATGGATCGTTCAAACGATACTACTTTGCGACTGGGAAACGATTTCAATTGTATTTTTGCAAAATCGTGGGAACTAAAAACTTCAATTGAATTGTCTGTATTTTTTTTCTATTCCAGGTGTGACGTTAGAAATTCAAAGAGCCGCGGTTCCCTGTGGATTTTCAAGAGAGGACTCAATTATTGGAACAATTACCATCGATAAATATATCTCAAGTCTTCCGGATCGGACAGACCGGGGTGATGTCTGGATACTGTTCCCGACAACTGGATGTTCAGCAGTCTCTGAGAAGCGGGGAACTGTCATGAAGGCAAGTCGTCTCTCCCTACTCAAGGCGTCTTCACCCGGTAAAGGAGCGCCGACACATGAAATGTTTCTTTTCTGGACAATAACTCAGGTAATTAGTCAGAATTATTTCATAGAGTAATTTTAATATTTTCCCCCTCTGTATAAATTGTACATCAAATCACTTACTCGGCTAGTCTGCTACTATGTACTTATTAACCGCATTCGAGCGGATATATATTCATCGCAGCTTCGACCCATTCCCTCCACCTACACATTAAATATTTAATGGATACTATTGACCGAAGTGAATTGTGTTTTTGTGGGCAAATATACCCCATAATCTCGATAATAATGCGACTAATACAACGTAAATATTTGTTTGTAATGAATGTCGATTAAATTGCCCGACTTGGAAACTGAAGTAGTTAAACCTCTAGAAGAACCTTAATTATAGAATCCATATCGTTCTGATGAGTGGAACGGCCGTTTGGCGCCAGAATATCGATGGAATCATATACTCAGTAATGGATGATCCTTTCTCTCCACTTTTGCAGGTACAGAGATTCAGGAAGTCGTTTCACATACTGTTTTACGTGTATATGTTAAGCTCGACTGTGCTGGCCATCCCCACTCCGTCCAGGCCAACTATTATTAACGAACAAGGACGTTCAGTGGTGATATTTCACAATAAACCTTGTATTCCCGTCAACCCCAGTCTTCTTCACCAACAAATGGGGCCAGCATTTGACATTGATCGTATGGCACTCGACCCGGACTCCACGAAAAGATCAGTCCTCCGAGAACGATCAGCCGCGGAACCGCCTGTCGAGGATGACGACGATGTGCCAGAAGACGACGAGGACGATACAGACGACGATGAGGCATTAGTAGACGAAGCAGAATCACAAGAGACGAAATACGTCTCCCAATATGCTACAGACAATGACCGTCGGTCTAGCAGACACCGACGGAACTCTGTTTTCAACCAGGGAGAACATAGCAGCTATTATAACAATGACGATAGAGCTATCGAGTCCAACTCAAAAATTACCAAACGTTCAATACGAAAGTCCTTGAAAACTATTTTAAAACGCCTAGAGCGAAAACAAAGAAAAAGACGATATTCTGCAAATGCGGCTTCGCCATATTTCCACCCTCCATGGGAATGTGAAATGGAGGTTAGATGGGAAAAACTCAAAGACGAATATTTTCCACCATATTTACAGACTGGGAAATGTAAGAGTCAAAAATGTGTATTAAATTTATATGAATGTATTCCTAAATTATATCCTGTACAAATACTGAGGCGGGACCCAGATAGGTGTAACCCCGTTCCCACGTTGGGATCAAATACGACATATGAGGAACGGTGGTATTTCGAACGGAAACATGTGACAGTTTGTTGTGAGTGTGGCCGCAGGGCGGCTCGGCCGTCACGGCGGCACCCACGAAAGCGACCATGAAGTTTCAGCGGTGTGTTATGAAACATTTACTCATAAAACCAGGGGTGACTGGTTGAAATGGACCCGGCCACTATGTCGATGTCGTCATCATGTATACTCGTAAGTGATATTGTGAAACTGACGTCATGAAACTGTTTTGACGCTCATGGTGACGTAATCAATGTGATTTGATGTCATGTGTCTGGAATACCCAGCGAACGATGCGAGCACTAGATGCTGGCGGATATACCACGGAACGAAAAACAAACTGTTATTCGTAAAAAAAAACGTGTAACTGAGATTCTCTAGGAGAATTCTTCGTGATAATGAAATTATTATTATTTTGACAAAGGTTAAGGATTGGCCTTAACCTGAAACTGATTGACAGAGTTTACAACAAGAGGAATCCCATATCCTCGGTATATATTGTGCGCGATGCACATGGACCTTGCCCCGTTGTCATATACAGTTGTATACAATTCGACGGGTAAGAGATTGATGAATATAAGCTAACATGAACACAAATGTGAATTATTGGACTACGGGAGTTTGCAGAACTCCTCACTCGAGACAAGACACTCCTAAGTGTAGCTGGGATGGGCTATTTATCCGACCATCGATCTATTTTTTCCGACAAACACCCAGGTTGACAATGCTGCCGGCGAACTACTAATTAATAGTAGTGAACCGCTCAATAAATTGCCAGTTCTTCGCTTAGGTGCTACTGTAACGTGCATTATAAGCTATTTATTTCGACATGTATGTCACTGTGTCTATTTATTTCATCCTCTGGGCTTCTGCCTCCCTTCGTAAGTGTAACCAAAGATATGAAGTAACAAAACATACGAAAATAAAAAAAGCAAACGTGTATCATCATTTCAAAAATGCGCATTGCTCTTGTAAGTGTAATAAAAATAGGAAACAACAGCAAATAGTGAATTATGTGAATACAAATTAGTCAACTGCACTCACTCTTCTGGATATTTTCACAATCGGCACTTGAACAATCGAGACTTGAACAGTCCACTTAAGAATACACGTATGTTAGTAATGGTGCATATTTTTTAAATCTCGATATGCACTTCCGATTATACCTATTGGACGATCATGTTCCATATGACTAGCTGCAGCAATAGAACGACTGAAATACGAAGGCTACATCTTAGTATCTTCAGTAGTCTAGTCTGAATGTGAGGTGCCGAGGAAGGCTTTCCTACAAAGTTTTATGACTGCTTTTTAGTCGCAAGGCGTCGTCATTTTCCCCACCTTTTCCATATTTCACCAATATCTACTGTGTATGCAGTCATACAACAGATAGAGGACAAAATGCTATCTCAGACCCGTTGTTACAAAACCATTATCATCGCTTTATGGTTTAGGCGTCAGATTCAACATCTAATATTCAACCTTCGATCAAATAAGAATTTCCGCTTCATCGTACGAGAGTTAGCAGCAATTCCAAATATGCATAAAAAAACAAGGTTTCCTGTGAGAGAAGCGCTGAACAGTTTTCATTAATGGCAGCAAGACATCATGATGCTCTATACATAAATCATTATCACTGACCAGAATATTCTTTATCCAAAGTCGTTTTCCAAAGTATGTTGTGTCTCATGCATGCTTTGATCGCGAATGTTTATTTGAACATGACGAAGCAGACAAATGACGTCCAGGGGATCGTTTCACGGAGTTTTCGCACGATGAAGTCGGTCGCAAACACTTCGTGTGAACATTGGCAAAGAAACAGAGCGTAAATATTGTATTCAGGCTTTATTGTCGCCAATGAGGGATTTTCCATCCATTTATAACCGGTATAAATCGCGACCGTTTGTTTCTGGTA
Source organism: Hanleya hanleyi (assembly GCA_036873755.1). Taxonomy (NCBI): domain Eukaryota; kingdom Metazoa; phylum Mollusca; class Polyplacophora; order Lepidopleurida; family Hanleyidae; genus Hanleya; species Hanleya hanleyi. Next base: position 89,844 of record JAVTVY010042234.1, read on the forward strand.
GTCTCCAAACATACGTTCGTTGTTGTTGTAATGCATACCACAGAGGATCGGGAGTATCGTACTATCAACATTTCATGGTTCGAGTTTAGGACAAAATTGATTATTACCTTTGATAATTTATGCTAGCTTTACCAATATGATGCCCCTTGAACTACATGTTAAAGAATATAAGGAAAATATGTCTAAGAAGTTATGCTAAAGCGATATATATTCTGCGGAAACTCGTACGAATATTCGCAGACCCATCGCAAACCCCTCCCATTGCACGATTTCCGCCACAACGTGCATAGACTCTGTGAACGACATCCAGCACTCGACCGACCTGTGGTAGAGAGAAATTCGCTTTAGTTAAACATGACGTTGACGGCGCCATTGGAGACGTCTGACTCACGTAATTCCACTCGTGCTTTCTGTCAAAATATGGCAGGTCTGCTAATAAGTCTTTCATGAGGTGTCCAGTCACTGTCATTGAGTTCAGTAATTGTGGTGCAACATCTAGAACCAGCTTTAATGTAATGTTTTATTCAAATTGGGCGTAAATTGGTATGAGTAGTCAGCAGCGGAATGCACCTCAGAAAATCAATTCGCAGCATAAGAGCAAGTGAATATACAATCAAACCTGTACTCAACTTCTTCACCAACATCTGACAATGGGGTAGTCTTGACATATATGTTATGCATTTTTGGATTAAGAACTGACAGAGTACTTTGAGAACAGTATTAAGAGCTGTCCTTTCTGGTGGAGTGATGTACAGATAAAGTTCGACGATTCTCAATCACACATTCAACAATTGAACGTTGAGCATATCCCAAGCTTTCGCGAGCTTCAAAACATTATACACCATTGTAAACCGCAAGGTCTTTCGGAATCGTTCGAATACTGTATTCAATGCTTTATCTGAGTTACCGAGGTTCGAGAACGAATAGTCATGGGGTGTTATAATAATCCAAATAGCGCTAAAATTCGATATATTACAGTGATGGTAGGTGATATTTTGTTTTATATATTGTATTTTGGACTTCTGGTTATATCGCTTTAGAAACAAGCGTCTTCTAGTCTGTCATTCAATAATCAGCATTAAAGCTGAGTGCATCAAAGTGTGGATGAGATACATCACACTCCAGACAAAAACATTATAACGAAAATCATCTGAATCAAGAATTTTGATCAGCGATACGGATTTGATGATTTTGAAACATAGATCATGATGTCTCTCCGGCATCACTGAAAAGTGTTGAGTGCTTCTCTCTTGCATGAAACTAGCCTATGTTTATCTGTACGATTATTGCTATTTTATTTTATTTTCTCCAAGGCGAGCTTGACGCTTGTATATTAAAATTTTTTCGCGTCCATGAGCCAAACGGCATTAGCACCAAATTGAAGAAAACATCATAGAATACATAAATGTTTCTGTGAGGGAGAAACGGTCAACAATTTTCAATGATGCCGGTAAAACACAATGATGTTCCAAATATCAAATACTAGCATCTAGTCCGTCATTCAATAATCAGCCGTCGTCCATTAAAAAATTTCCGCGTCCATATTCCAAAGACGTAATTCATATAACATTAGCACCAAATTGAAAGGATAAATCATAGTATACATAAAACTAGGCTAATTTCCTGTAAGACAGAAGCGGTCAACAGTTTTCAATGATGCCGGCAAGACATCATGATGCTCCAAAAATATCAAACCCGTATCGCTGATCAGTATTCCTAATCCATATGATATACGTTGTAAAGTCGTTAGCTGGAGTATGATGTATCTCGGTCACGCTTTGATTGTGCCCGTTCATATGAAAATTATGAGGATCTTGCATTACATAGGTTCATATACGGCCCTTAACCCCGGGTTAAGTGGAATTAGACACAAGTTACGAAACGTACCTTCATATATCTTGCACGCTACGCTCTTATTTTGCTATCAGCATGCGATATGTATCGCCAAATTTGAGACAATTCGAGTGAAGACGCTCGATGATATAGCTCTGTTTTACAAGTTTCTCCAATAATGTTTTGTGGCGTTGATTAAAATCGTCACATTTAAGACAAGATCTAGCAAATGCTACTAGGCGAGGTATGTATATGCCATATGCAGGTCACTCTGGTATATTACTGTCCAGATAGGGATAGTTTACGATTTCGAAATTGTAATCATCCCATTGTCGTGAAGTCGAAGGCCCTTCATTTTTATAGAGATATAGGTCTAAATAAAGTGGGCCGCTAGGGCCATCTGAAGTTTCCTTCAAATCCAGTGAAGGTGGATATATATCTTTCATTGAGTCATTTATGTAGCGATTATTCACAGCAAGAAGATCGTCTATATAGTGTTTGTTTGGTGAATGAGAAGAATCGGGCTTTGAAATAATGTGTTTTCGGAAGCATCTGCATATAGTTGTATTCATAAGTACCAAAAGGGGTGCACAATTAGTACCCATTGGAATACCCATATGCTTTTGATATATTGTATGTAGTAGAGCTAAATAATGCTTTATGGCTTCTGAGATTAATATATCGGCTATCAGTTTTCTGGAGCACCGATGCAATTAATGAACTGAGACGGACAATAAAGCCCTGTTGAGAGACTGTAGTATAGAGAGTCGAGAAATCCCATGTGGATACATGTCTGTACGGTATGTGACATTCAGCGTCAAGTTCATCCTTATGGCATTTTGGGTTTTTCGATATTCTCACACAATCGATGCCAGAGTTCTTAGAAGTAGTGCCGCAATACATTTCCCAAAATGCTTTTATCTCCTGCAGGGCCCTCGTCAACAGGGTTGAACGAATCTTGGTGCTTCTAGAACCATCTATGAATTTAGCTTTGTATGGTGATTTATGCATTTTGGGAGTCCAGTACACTTTCGGTATATCGTTATGAGTGGTTGGAAGTCAAATACCTCTTTCCTTGAGAAACGTTTTGTGGTTGTTAAATAAATCTTCCAGAGTAGCTGTTTGGGAGTAAGTAGACGTATTCGACGATGGTGTGCTTATACTCAATTCCATAACCAGCACCTGGTAATAGTAATATTTACATATGAATATCGTATTATTTGGAGCTTTGTCTGCTGGGACTATGACGAGTTTACTCTGGAGATTTGCTAGACTTTCTTGCGAACTGAGGTTTCTCAGTACTAGTTTTGCTTGTGAAAGGGTACTACTGTCAATATGGCGGATTGTTTCAACGACCTTGTTCTTGGTGAGATCCAGTCAGACAGCGCGTACTGTAGGTTGAACTTTTTCTCGCTTTGACCACTCAATAACATACTCGTCAAGTGCAGCCAGGACTCTCTTCTTGTCCGCCTTCAAAACAAGACATTATTGCAGAAATTAGGGCTATATCATCAAGCGCTTCTATTCGAAGTTTCTCAAATTTGGCGATACATTACATGCTGATATCAAAATATAAGCGTGGCGCGCAAGATCTATGGCGGTACGTTTCGTAACTTGTGTCTAATTCCGTTAAACCGGGGCTAGGGGACGTATGAATCAATGTATTTCGTGATTCTCATAGTGTTCATAGGAACAGTCACGATCAAAGCGGACTGAGATAAATCATACTCTAGATAACGACTTAACAACGTATATCATATGGACTAAGAATACTGATGAGCGATACGGGTTTGATATTTTTGGAACATCATGATGTCTTGCTGGCATCAGTGAAACTGTTGACCGCTTCTGTCTTGCAGGAAATTAGCCTAGTTTCATGTATACTATGATATCCTTTTAATTTGGTGCTAATGTTATTATATGAATTAGGTTTTTGGAATATGGACGCGGAAATTCTTTAATGGACGACCTCTGAATATTAAATGACGGACTAGACGCTTGTATTTCAGGTTTATTTTTGTCGGCTGTCTATATTTAGGTTCCTTCATCAGGAGTGTTTTAGGTCCTCATCACTCACTATGTCAAGGTCAATAGTCATTACGTGCTTGCATGGTGAAAAGATAAAGTTCGATGATTCACAATCACAACTATAGCATCGAAACGTGTATATATTCCAGTCAATCTTCTTGACAGCATTAGAGTAGTTGAATATTTTGGTGGCTATAGATTAAGTCTACTTATATGTAATGCAAGGACTGGGTTAAGCGGAATTAGACTCAAGTCGCTGAACGTAACACCAAAGATGTTGCACTCTGCTCTCGTATTCTGCCATTAGTTTGCGATATGTATCTCCAAATATGAGAAACTTTGAGTGGAGGCGCTTAGTTATAAATACCAGCGTCTATTCCGTTATTCAATATTCAGGCATCGTCCATTAAAGAATTTCCGCATCCATATTCCATATAACCCTTTAATAATTCCGCATCCATATTCCATATAACCCTGTTTTACAAGTTTCTCCAATAATGTCCTGTTACGTTGATTGAAATAGTCACATTCATCGTCATTGGAAGTGAAGAATATACTCGGGTTCGCTGGGCAAACTGCACGGGTATTCGTGTCTGCGTCTTGTTAACCAAACATCTCCTGACGAATTATATAATAAGTTGGACAGTTTAGCATGCAAACCCCATTCCGGATTGTGGATTGACGTGTGATTCTCGGCATAAATTTTTGGTTCGTACAATCCCCCTCCTGCTTATATCTACAACATGGGGCAGATTTTTTACTATTGGGAACTGGTTTAAAATGTGGTAAATATGCATCAAATTATCCAGGACAATTTCAGGTCGAAAATAGTACGAACAACAAACTTATGCTCGGAGTCACGAGTCAATGCCTCTGTTCGGCTGTCCGGGGCAAATCTTTTGTCCAAGGAATAACGACAATTAGATAAGAAACCAGGGATTGAACAAAACGCATCATACACAATCCAGATTTAGAAAATGGGGTATCATAACTGAGGTGGGTTTTTTGCGATGTTGCTTGGATCGTCCAATGTTTTCAGTAAACAGAAACGTAATCATGAAGTTCGTGAGCCAACTGTCATCAGACGAGACCGGGCCTCGATCTGAAGACCCGATCGTTAAAACAGTACACCCACCGATTACAAGCGTCTAGTCCGTCATTCATAATCCAGCCGTCGTCCATTAGAGAATATCCGCGTCCATAATCCAAAGACCTATTCCATATTCCATATAACCCAACCCAACTGCCATCACAATTATGTAGTGAACCTAAGTCAACCCATATACAGTATATCACGGTTATCGTTCACAACTGTTGATTAATGAACGACATTGAAGAGACAGCACCTGTCCACCATGTTCCTATCATCTAGCGTTTACAGTGGTATTAAGGATGCCCGCTGGTGGTAAATCAAAGCATGGATTCTACACTGACAGTGTAGAATCCCCGATCGAAGTAATTAACTTTTTGAATAATGTGTGTTGTTACATTCATAATTGTGTAATATGAGGAAAAACAAAGAAAATATTATAGGTTCGTGTGCATTTGTTAGCTGCAGACACTTTTAGATGGACTGACCCAGGCTGCATTTGATAACCCAGAAAACTTAGGGAGTAGCTCTGGTTTTGAAGTATATTCATGACAAAATACTATAAATTTAACTTTCTCTTATATTCTAACTATTTGAAGATACAATGTAATCTCAATGTCGCACAGAAGACTTTTAAAGGCAACCCCTATTAACCTAGGGAAGGGAGATGGAAAAAGCATGCAAGAGCATGGAAAATGGCCTCCAAAGCCCAACACCACCAGCGGACTACCTTAATGCATGTCGACTAATTTATTGATTGTGCATGTTCACCCTGATATCACGCCTATATCGCGATTTTGTACTCATCAATGCGGTATGAGCGAGAACTGCCAACCAACTGTCAGATTAGGCACATACATTCCTCAATACTCAAGTTTTGAGATAGTGAAAACAGTCGGACTCGCCATATATGAAGTGACAAATCTCTGTCTGGCGTGACCTATGTTAGGGCCAGCCTGCCTAGGAAGTGAGGAAAAAACGTTCCTGTTGTTAATAATTATGAAACTAGTACACCAATATCAGTTTATAAGCAAAGAGGTATGTACACTGATCCAAAATCCAGAACATTTTTGCCGCAGAATTGAAATCAGTAATACAGGTTCGTAAATGCTTTATCTCTGACTGGCATTTTGGTCCTACCAAAACCTCTGTGTATCGACTAAATTAATCTCCCCACACAGGAGAGTCCAATTTCTTTGGCACGGCACTGTAACCCAAACCATGCGTATTCGAATTAAGATGCTTCCAAAAATTTTGGAAAATAAAATTCGATTAGAAGCAGCGAACGCCCCCAATATTCCAACTAAACGATATAATGATGGGGTCGCCAGGCTTATTTTTGCATAATCTGCGACTTTGTATAAGCAACTTAATTAAATCCTACTGTAAACGTATGGACTATATGGAAATTCCATAAAAAATGCATGTATTTTCATAGAAAAAGCACACTTACTGAGAAGTTAAAATGTCATTTTCTTCAAAATACCTCAATAGTTTTCTGCCACAATGCTAAATCGAAAAATCTAATGAAAATTGGGACTTCAAGACAGTAGGATGCCAAAATGGACAACCATAGTCATAAAGCAATCCCTTTGCCAGCGTTCCTTCGTTGCGGTCTATAATTACCTTGATATGTGGGGAACATATTATCCAATTTCTGAATCCTTTAACAACGGTTATCTTTAAACAATTGAAGTGTCTCAAATAATTTCCGCATCCATATTCCATATAACCCTGTTTTACAAGTTTCTCCAATAATGTCCTGTTACGTTGATTGAAATAGTCACATTCATCGTCATTGGAAGTAAAGAATATACTCGGGTTCGCTGGTCAAACTGCACGGGTATTCGTGTCTGCGTCTTGTTAACCAAACATCTCCCGACGAATTATATAATAAGTTGGACGGTTTAGCATGCAAACCCCATTCCGGATGGTGGATTGACGTGTGATTCTCGGCATAAATTTTTGGTTCGTACAATTCCCCTCCTGCCTATATCTACAACATGGGGCAGATTTTTTACTATTGGGAACTGGTTTAAAATGTGGTAAATATGCATCAAATTATCCTGCTATTCCAGGACAATTTCAGGTCGAAAATAGTACGAACAACAAATTTATGCTCGGAGTCACGAGTCAATGCCTCTGTTCGGCTGTCCGGGGCAAATCTGTGTCCAAGGAGTAACGACAATTAGCTAAGGAACCAGGGATTGAACAAAACGCATCATACACAATCCAGATTTAGAGAATGGGGTATCATAACTGAGGTGGGTTTTTTGCGTTGTTGCTTGGATCGTCCAATGTGTTCAGTAAACAGAAACGTAATCATGAAGTTCGTGAGCCAACTGTCATCAGACGAGATCGGGCCTCGATCTGAAGACCCGATCGTTAAAACAGTACACCCACCGATGACCCAACTGCCATCACAATTATGTAGTGAACCTGAAGTCAACCCATATACAGTATATCACGGTTATCGTTCACAACTGCTGATTAATGAACGACATTGAAGAGACAGCACCTGCCCACCATGTTCCTATCATCTAGCGTTTACAGTGGTATTAAGGATGCCCGCTGGTGGTAAATCAAAGCATGGATTCTACACTGACAGTGTAGAATCCCTGATCGAAGTAATTAACTTTTTGAATAATGTGTGTTGTTACATTCATAATTGTGTAATATGAGGAAAAACAAAGAAAATATTATAGGTTCGTGTGCATTTGTTAGCTGCAGACACTTTTAGATGGACTGACCCAGGCTGCATTTGATAACCCAGAAAACTTAGGGAGTAGCTCTGGTTTTGAAGCATATTCATGACAAAATACTATAAATTTAACTTTCTCTTATCTTCTAACTATTTGAAGATAATCTCAATGTCGGACAGAAGACTTTTAAAGGAAATCCCTATCTATTAACCTAGGGAATGGAGATGGAAAAAGCATGCAAGAGCATGGAAAATGGCCGCCAAAGCCCAACACCACCAGCGGGCTACCTTAATGCATGTCGACTAATTTATTGATTGTGCATGTTCACCCTGATATCACGCCTATATCGCGATTTTGTACTCATCAATGCGGTATGAGCGAGAACTGCCAACCAACTGTCAGATTAGGCACATACATTCCTCAATACTCAAGTTTTGAGATAGTGAAAACAGTCGGACTCGCCATATATGAAGTGACAAATCTCTGTCTGACGTGACCTATGTTAGGGCCAGCCTGCCTAGGAAGTGAGGAAAAAACGTTCCTGTTGTTAATAATTATGAAACTAGTACACCAATTTCAGTTTATAAGCAAAGAGGTATGTACACTGATCCAAAATCCAGAACATTTTTGCCGCAGAATTGAAATCAGTAATACAGGTTCGTAAATGTTTTATTTCTGACTGGCATTTTGGTCCTACCAAAACCTTTGTGTATCGACTAAATTAATCTCCCCACACAGAAGAGTCCAATTTCTTTGGCACGGCACTGTAACCCAAACCATGCGTATTCGAATTAAGATGCTTCCAAAAATTTTGGAAAATAAAATTCGATTAGAAGCAGCGAACGCCCCCAATATTCCAACTAAACGATATAATGATGGGGTCGCCAGGCTTATTTTTGCATAATCTGCGACTTTGTATAAGCAACTTAATTAAATCCTACTGTAAACGTATGGACTATATGGAAATTCCATAAAAAATGTATGTATTTTCATAGAAAAAGCACACTTACTGAGAAGTTAAAATGTCATTTTCTTCAAAATACCTCAATAGTTTTCTGCCACAATGCTAAATCGAAAAATCTAATGAAAATTGGGACTTCAAGACAGTAAGATGCCAAAATGGACAACCATAGTCATAAAGCAATCCCTTTGCCAGCGTTCCGTCGTTGCGGTCTATAATTACCTTGATATGTGGGGAACATATTATCCAATTTCTGAATCCTTTAACAAAGGTTATCTTTAAACAATTGAAGTGTCTCAAATAAAAAGCTATTGAAAGTTTCCTGCTTCATTTCATTCCCTTAAGACAGACATAGGTTCCCGTAAATCGTCAAAGCAATCGATGGCCAATTTGATCTTCTTTATTGATAATTCATATGAGCATCTAGTCCGAAATTCATTATTCAGCCGTCGTCCAATAAAGAATGTCCGCGTCCATAATCCAAAGACCTAATTCATATAACAGCATTAGCACCAGCTTCAAAAAATAAATCATAATATACATAAATATACAGTTTTCAATGATGTCGGCAAGACATATGATGATGTGCCAAAAGTATCAAATCCGTATCGTTGATCAGTATTCTTAATCCATGTGATATTCGCTGTAAAGTTGTCATCTAGAGAAAGATGTATCTCAGTCACGCTTTGATTGTGCCTGTTCATATGGACACCATGATTAAGGAATGCATAGAAAATAGTACCCGATGAGAATGATGTATCTTATGTATCTTCATGTATCTCATAATGTATCTCATTTTGCTATCAGTGTACGATATGTATCGCCAAATTTGATAAACTTTGAGTGGATGATGTTTCAATCAGCATGAACCAGTGTTGCCCGCCCTCCCCCCATATATTTTCGCTATCGCTAAGGCTAGAGGGCTAAAATTTAGCACACTATATCTTTATCTTTGGGTCAAGTTCTACAAGAAAATGTAAAAAAATCCAAGATGGCCGCCATGATGACATCACTGTGACGTCATTTTCAAAAGCATTTTTGGACGATTTTTCGGTCATAATTTTCGAATTTTTTATTTTTGTTTTTTCTTCACAAAAACTGCATGATAAATTAGTAAATAATAATCTGATACGAAATAAAATAGGTTTTACCCACATTTCCATACAGAAAACCAAAACTTCTGAAGAAATATGACGAAAACATCACTTTTCTGGCACCCCACATGGCCGCCATTTTGAATTTACCCATGATCCTCTGCTCGGGGGGTCATGCGAATAGGCTCAAAATGACCCCAATGTTAAAGGTAATATTTTCTTTTTCTATTTACCTTCATTCAAATATCTCTACTTTAATACATGAACAGAAACATGGGGGGTAGATATATAATTGAGTTCATCTGTAGCCTCCCACCTCCTCAAATCCTTCTATCTTAGTCGGCTGGTTATTGTACTTTACAAACACTATAACATGGGATTATTCATATGATTTGCGTAGTAAAGTCGTTATCGAGAGAATGATGTATCTCAGTCACGCTTTGATTGTGCACATTCATATTAACACCGGGAGGATTTTGAAGTATACGAGATCATACGGCCCCTAGCCCGGGTTAAGCGGAATTAGACACAAGTTACGATAATAACAAGCATCTGGCCCGTCATTCATAACTCAGCCGTCATCCATTAAAGAATATCCGCGTCCATAATCCAAGGGCCTTTTCCATATTCCATATAACAGCATTAGCATCAAATTCAAAAAGACAATCATAGTATACATAAACATAGGCTAATTTCCTGCAAGAGAGAAGCGGTCAACAGTTTTCAATGATGCCGGCAAGACATCATAATGTTACAAAAATATCAAATCCTGATCAGTATCCTTAATCCATATCATATTCTTTGTAAAGTCGTCATCTAGAGAACGATGTATCTCAGTCACGCATTGATTGTGGCTGTTCACATGAGGATCTTGAAGTACATGGGTTCATACGGCCTCTATCCCCGGGATAAGCGGAATTAGATACAAGTTACGAAACGTAACGCCATGTCTTGCACGCTACGCTCGTATTTTGCTATCAGTAGCGATATGTATCGCCAAATTTGAGAAACTTTGAGTGGAGGCGCTTGGTGGTATAGCCCTGTTTTATAAGTTTCTGCAATAATGTTTTGTGACGTTGATTAAAATCGTCAAATTTAACACAGGATCTAGCAAATGCTACTAGACGAGAGAGTGAGTGAGTGAATAGAGTTAACGTCGCTTTCAACATTTTTCAGCTATCTCACGAAAGAGAGGGAACGGGGAGGGGCGGAGGTATCTACTTGTAACAGAGTAGATCTAATGCTGCCATTTTATAGTGCTAAATTATGACAGAACTTGAGCAGACCATAATTGATGACCTTGTGTCTAAAGATGTCATAAAATTCTATGCACGTTTTGTCGATGACACTCTAGTCCTCGCAAAGCCGACAGACTTCTCATTAATCTTAAATAAGCTAAATTCATTCCACAAACAACTTAAATTCACTTTTGATGATTTTGTTGGTTCTGAAGACATACACTTTTTGGATATCACTATATCAAATTCTGGTACTACAGTTTACCGAAAACCCACTCACACTGGCCAGTACATTCATGCGAATAGTTTTGAGCCTTGGTCAAGAAGAACAGCCTGGGTTAGATCACTTGTTTTCAGAGCACATAAGATTTGTGGCAGTCCTATTAACCTAATAAGGGAATTGTCTATCATTAGGAAATTTATGTCTTGGAATGGATTCTCCAGACATACCGCCAGAAAGTTAGTGGATAATTTAACAAACAAATACAGCTTACCGAGAGTAGCTACCAGGTCTACCAATGATGAAAATATGCCCAAAATATGGATAAGACTACCGTACATCGGTCGGGAAGGTGAAAGAATATTTCGACAATGCCTCAAGAAAATCAGAAAATATACTCTGGGAAGGGCGCGTTACATTGTTTTATGGGAGACAAAGAAAACAAATTTCTTTGTCAACAACAAGGACCCCACCCCAACAACATATAGAAGCTCTATTATATATAAATTTTCATGTCCAGGATGCGAATCAGAGTACATCGGCAAAACAGACAGCTGTTTTATTGCGCGCCTGAAAGAACATGCTTCTTCCAAATCCGAGGTGTTTAACCATGTAAGCCAGTGCGACAATTTTAGTTACATTCGTCAAATGTTTGATTTAGCAAATGGCTCTTTTGACGATGACCCGATCTCTTTGTTGTCACTTATAGAATCAAACACTAAAATTATTGATACAGCAGCTCACTGGTCTCAAGTGTTATTCAAGGAAGCCTTAGCCATACGCCGGCACAAACCAATTTTAAACCAAGGTTTGAAAGCATCAAAGGATTTAAAATTATTTCGGTAATATCATTTATAGATTAACCAGTTTTCATAAATTAGACTCTGTATCGTTTCATAATTGTATATTGCCGTGCAAGTTACAACATTTGTAGATTCCCATCAATTCTAATGTGGATTGCCAAGAGAATTATACCTATATTATCTTAAGATGACAGTCCTTATCTGAACATGACATGTAGAAATATTCAATGTAGATATATACGCGCTATATCGCCATACTTTATTCATTGTGTATATTGTTGTCATCGATTAGATTGTGTATTGTATCACCTGTAATCACAACATTTGTATATTGCTATCTCTTAACATTTAATGTCTACAACTATCTGTCCAATCTGACTGACATTACTGGCTTACCCATTCATATATGTGTATTGGCTAAGATCACATTATACCTTGTATATATACTGTACGTATAGAGCTGTTTGTAACTTTGTTCACTGCTGAAGATGCTATAACTAATAGCGAAATATACAGAATGAAATTGTCATCCCTACTCGGAGTTGCTTTTCTTCTCTATTATTGGAAAATCATCAGTGGTTCCAATGGATTATAGTGCTGTCCCACTGAAATATCATGCCGTAGGCAGACATGACACCCAACTCAGTCACATTATACTGGCACCGAGCGAACCAGTTCTTGTTCTATCCTCTTGATGCTGAGCATAAGCGAGGAAGCAACAAGTTCCATTGTTCGAAGCTTTGGTATGACCCTGCCAGGGATTGAACCCATTACCTACCGCTTATGATGCCGACGCTCTAATCATTAGGCCACCACAGTGTGGTCTTGCTACTAGACGAGATAGTATAGGCCATATGCAGGTCCCACTGGAATATTACACTCCATAAATAGATAGTATACGATGCCAAAACTGTAATCATCTCTCTCGTCGTAAAGTCTTAGGGCTATCTATAGTTTCCTTCAAATCCAGTGAGGTTGGATGTATAGTTCACTGTGTCATTTATATAGCGATTATCCACAGCGAGACGATCGTCTATATAGCGTATATATCGTCTTATATATTTACTTAGGCCAGTAAAAAGGGTCGCACAATTGTACCCATTTGAATACCTATATGCTGTTGATATATATGTATTGTGTTGCCAAATTTCACATAGATATCATTAATGAGAAATTCAAGTAACTAAAGAGGAAAAAGGAAACATCTCATGAATGATATCCCTTGTATGTAGTAGGGCTAAGGAATGCTTTATGGCTTCTGACATTAATATATCGGCTATCAGTTTTCGTGAAGACTAAACACCAAACTTCACGCAAGTAAATTATATATTTAGAAACACAAGTTAGTAAATTGTACAAACACATGTTAGCGTCTTGCGAGAGAGAAGCGGTCAAAAGTTTGACCGCTAGGAGCCGAAACTATATGCTGTATGAATCCACGTACTCCAACTTGCTAACGGTGATCACATAAACAGTCTAAATCTAAGTGTGACTGGGATACATCGTTCTCTAGATAACGACTTTACAACGAAAATCATATGGATTAAGAATATTCTGATCAGCTATACGGATTTGATGTTTGCAACATTATTGGAAATTATTGACCGCTTCTCTGTTGCATTTTTTTTTATTTGGTGGAAATGCTGTTATATAATTAAGTCTTTTGATTATGAATGCGTAAATTCTCTAATGGACGACAGCTGAATATTGAATGAAGGACTAGACGATTGTATTCAGTGAAGCTGGCAATGCATCGTGATTTTTCATCAAATCCTTATCACAGTTTTCTTGTGTACATATGTCGCCTACAAGGGATTATTTGCTATATTTCGTTTGAGAGCTATGAAATGGTTATGTTTTAATAATGGCTGCATATAGTCCAATGCAGAAGAGAATAAGAGAATTCACAAGAGGTTGTCAAAAGGGTTGCACAATTAGTACAAAGAGGAATACTCATATAATTTTAGTATACGGCTTACCGAGTCAAATATTACTATTGGCAAATTCAAATAACTCAACGGATAAGCAAAGTAACATTCTAAGAATAATATCCCTTGTGTTGTGTGTAGCACTGCAGAATCCTTGATTATAAGGTTTTTAGATTGTGGACACAGACAGCTTTTATGGACGACGGCTGACTTATCTGTGTCGAAGCTGACGCTTGCAGTATTGGGTTCTAGAAATGTTATATTGTGGCACTGAGCAAACCTAGTCGTTTGTCAGAGAGAAAGCTCAACAGTTTTAAGTCGTGCTAACATAACATCATCACTTTCCTAACGTTACCTATTCAAAACTCGAAATTAAAACTCTTGCAGAAGAGCTTGATGGACATATGTCCTAGATTGTTGAGACAACGGCGTTCCTTGGCACCTCACATTCAGACTAAAATATGTAGGATTCTGAGACGTAGCCTTATCTCAACCGCGCTTTTATTGCGTTTGTTCATGTTAAAACTATGAAGAAACCACACGGACCATAGCACGATATGGTACGATAGCTCGAAAGCCGTGATAACAGATCAGCTCAAATAAGTAACTCCTCTAATGTTAATGGATGAGCATCGGAGGCGTCTGATGGCGTAAACGCCTCCACATGGGGTAAACGCCTCCACACGGGGTAAACATGGTAAATGCAATTATACTCCAGAAAACATACATGTAATGCCCGACGTGTACGATAAATTTCCCACCAAGGCAATAAACCTCCATCTATTTGTTAAATGGCATTGAGGATTAACAGTCCATCAGCAGATGATAAATTTGTTAGATGTACAAGAGGTGGGGAAATTGACGCGCTGGAATTTTGCGTTTTAAAGAAATTCTGGAATAAATATCGTACACTGACGGCAAAATATCGTAGTTCTCAAATGAACAGTCACACTCAAAGCGTGACTGAGAGATATTATACTCTCACTGAAACCTGCTGACCGGTTTTTTGTTGCAGGAAACTATCTTGCGCATTTTTATTTATTTATTTGATTTTTTTTCATTTTTTGCATATTTTGAATTGATGCTGTCGTACGTACCCGTTTAAGGTCTTTCGATTATTGATACGGAAATTCTTTTGTGGACGACGACTGAATACTGCATATCTATGCTTCTCTGCTCTTTATACTAAAATTTCTCAACATGACCTCATGAACCGCCATAGTTAATTGATTCTGTTGATAAGCTCGATGTTCAAGTGAGTGAGTGAATATGATTTAACGTCGCTTTCAACACTATTTCAATCATATCACGACTTTGGTTCCTATTCCGTTTCACACCCGGAAACCACACGGTGGGGTACTATTCCTTTTCACACCCAGGATCCCCACGGTGTTCAAGAATACCGGTCACCCATATATAAATGTCAGAACCCAAAAGCTTTCTTCATGTTATTCTCACATATGGGGTATCATTCATGGGATGTTTATTGAATTTATCACCAATGACGTTTAAATTTGGTAACTCTAGGTATTCCAATGGGTAGCAATTGTGCACCTCCGTTAGCAGACCTAGATACCTTCTCTTATCAATATGACTATGTACATGAATTGCTAAAAAATCACTTTAAGTTGCTTCTCATTCATGAAATGCAATATAGACGATCTTCTTGCTCTAGATAATCCCTACATAGGTGGTACCGTAAGGGATGTGTGATACTACCGATAGAAATTCAATAATTTTTGTGTGACCTCATGTAATGTTAAACATAACAAGAGTGATGAAAAATGATGCCGGGTTACTGACAAGAAGTGACATGTTTCCACAGGCAAATGCATAAATATCTAAAAACATCACAATAACCCACAATGATCCCTGTGACGATTTGTATCCCAGTCACGGTTTTATTCTATCTGTTAATGTAGACATGTTAAATGACAGGACCATATTGCCCCGGCTTGAGCTGTATAAGACACAAATATTTAGGAGCGATGAAGTAATACACTGTGGTATAGGTATAGGAAGCACAAACAAAAATCGAGTACGAATACTTTCGGGAGAATATACTTAAGTTCGCTTGATAATATTTCGGGGATTATTGTTCATACAACCTAGTTATTAGCTGGTCAGCGCGAAGCTGTTCACCCACAGTCAGGCCATTGTTGGTGAGTAGGTGAAAAGAAAATATGTTGGACAAGAAGCAACATTAAATTAATTTGGCCGAAGCAAGGACCTTTGTTCTTGAAAATGTTTCAGGTTTACAATCCGATTGATCGTGAGTTTAACTCGTGAGGGATCAGGAAGGGGAGGTTTTTTCCATTAGGATATTAGAGCCGACCGCCTATGTGGCCATCCACTATACGACTAAATATATAGTCCGAGTTTCGAAACTCGACAATGTTTCTATTATATTCAAGAAGAGCGAGTGAGTGAGTAGGATTTAACGTCGTTTTCAACATTTGTTCAGGCATATCACGACGGTGCCTACATGTGCCAGAACACGAGTGTCCACAGTTCCTACTATCCTGGACACTGATCAGCCCAGCCCGTACAGCACCCGGTCACCAATCCAAGTATTGACCGAGCCAAACGTTGCTTAACTCCGGTGATCTGACGGCAACCGTTGTGCACAACGTGATACGCCGTAATCAAGAGGAACTCTCAAGGCCTATTCAGGGAAATTAGTTATTTCACAGAGTACGCTTTTCAGTATAATTTGTTAAAAACACGTGTTAAGATATAGGCGGAATTGTGACTACAGATGGGATAACAACCATGTCTGCCTGTGAAATCTCTGCAAAAAAACAAACAAACAACATTATGAATAGATATATAGTGGACAGAATTGAGACCATTAGTCAATTTGTCTTGGACCATCCACCGCGGAAAAGGGTGTCAACGTTGGAAATGCTGTATCCCATCCAGCGTTCCTGCACCACATACCGTTTATTTGTACCTGCTTAGTAAAAATGAGCTACCAGATTACTCCATGCCTTAATCGACCCCGTCAATGCATGATGTGATTTTTATGGAGAAAGTATGTTTAACCCCGTATGTCTAATTATCCCTCGATCGGGAGATATATATATGTGTATCCGTATGAGGGTGTGTCTGTTTCCTACAGATGTGAGGCCCTTCGTACATTCCTCTCAAAGCGAGTTCTTGACCTCAGATCCTCGGTATTTTTTCGAATGTTCAAAATAGAGTGAAACTGGGTTCATGCATAATATAACCGAATTTTGCAGCACTGTAGCGATTGCCACCATTTTGTGCAAGATTTGGGATACTAGCGTCAGATCTGGCATTCAGTAACCAGTCGTCGTTCATGGAATATTGACCTATCGGATCATATGACTTCTTGTCAGTATGCGTCGGCATTTTTTCCACCATTTTTTCTCAGTGTGTATCTCTCAATGGCATTTTGTCAACATCTAAACCAATCACTTGTGGTGTGCCCCAGGGCTCAATACTTGGTCCTCTACTTTTCTTGATTTATATCAACGACATATTTAAAACTACCAATATTCTAAGCATTATCCTCTTTGCCGGTGACACTAGTGCTACCTATTCTCATGCAGATGTCTCCGTGCTAGTTGAAACAATGTCTAATGAGCTCAACAAACTTAAAGATTGGCTCTCCTGCAATAAACTATCACTCAATATTCAAAAGACAAAATTCATGATTGTTAAACCTAGTCGAACTATTGCACCAACCTTTCCGAAACTTATTCTATCTGAGCAAGAGATTGGTCGTGTCAACAGTTTT
The DNA here is from genome assembly GCA_036873755.1 of Hanleya hanleyi. Classification (NCBI taxonomy): domain Eukaryota; kingdom Metazoa; phylum Mollusca; class Polyplacophora; order Lepidopleurida; family Hanleyidae; genus Hanleya; species Hanleya hanleyi. The sequence continues at coordinate 107,504 of JAVTVY010042234.1, forward strand.
AAATTTCTCGGGATATATTTTAATGATAAACTAAGCTGGCAAACACATATTGATTACTTGTGCTCCAAACTCTCGAGAAATGTTGGTGTAATAAATCATATTAAACACCGTTTTAGTAAGAAGACGTTGATACTTCTTTACTACACACTATTCTATATATTATTAATTGACTGTGTATGTTATTACCCGAATACAGTGTAAAACGGCCTGTCCATACGTTATGTCGAACTCGACTTGTATTAGCCGAGTTGTATTGGCCGAGTTGAAAGCTGTATTGGCCGGGTTGAATGTTGTATTGGCCGAGGTCAACGAGTGCAGCCGTAACTAGCAGTAAGGACCGACGACTGGAGAAACAGACGACAGCAGTGTTGTTTGTTCAGCGCGATGGCGAGCGCAGAGCGTGTTATTCAAGGGTTCGTGGGTGGAATTTTAGAGCTTGAGGAGATATGTGGATACGATTTAAACCTGTTACAGATCAAGAAACGGATGCTGCCACTCAAGCTCGGAAAAACAAGAACACGGCCAGTAAATGTCAATTAATAAAAATATTATGAATCGATTGTTTTCGTATAGCCTTAGTATTGACCTTCGGGTCGCCGTATTGGCCCTCGGCCTGCGGCCTCGGGCCAATACGGCGACCCTCAGGTCAATACGAAGGCAATACGAAAACAATCGATTAATAACATATATTACTTACTGCAACATAGTATGGGCGACTATCTATCCATCGCACCTTCAAGGGTTGGTTCTCTTACAAAAACGACTTATCAGAATCATTACTCTAAGCGACAAACATACACATACTGCACCGCTCTTCAAAGAAATGAAAATACTTCCTATATCTAATTTGAATGACTATTGTAATCTATTATTCTGTCACAAATTTATACACCACTCTGCATTTCTTTCTACTTTGTATCGTTACTATTTCGTGAGGCAATCAGCAATACATCAATATCCAACCCGTAATTCTCATATGAACCTATACCGACATTTATGTCACTCACAACTAACATTCCACACTGTTAAACTAAAAGGTCCACGTCTATGGAACACTCTGCCAACTGATCTCAAAGCAATCTCCTCCAAATCACTATTTACATACCTTATGCATCAATTATCTTTGTAATTATTATATTTTTCTAAGTTTCTGTACATCGTTATATATATTTGTGCTAAGAAGTCTTTATAGCCTTGATTATTTTGTAGAGTCCTTGGCAAAATATTAGTAACTATGCTTCTAATTGAGTATCATGCTAGTTCCAGAATACTGCTTGTATATATGTCACTGTATAATCTGTTGTCTTTATTCATCGCTAACTCTCTCATATTCTACTCTCGCTGTACTAATTAACATTATTATTACCATGGGATAAAACAAGCACTTCGGGGTTTTACTCCCGCCTCGATAAAAAATTATGTCATATATCTATGTTCAAATATTTATATATTCATATCTGGTAAATAAAGCTTCAAATCAAATCAAATCAAACCATCTTTATATGTTGCGTTTAATGAAGAATTTCCGCGTCCATGATCGAAACACAATATTAGCTTCAAACTTGAAGAAGAAATCATGATTTTCCTGTCGTCAAATCCTTCTCACTTATCTCGGGTTTTTTTCAAATTAATTTCCTGTTCACTTTCTTGAGTATATTGTATCTTCGCCACGTTTTGATCGTCACTGCTCATGAATGCCACGCAGATCTTGTATGACATAATGTTTATACGGCCCCATAGCCGAAGGCTGATCGGAATTACTCTATTGTGCTTTACTATATCAGTGTGTAATATTTACCACCCAGTGTGAGAGTGAAGGTGTTTAGTGATACTGCCTTGTCGTTCATATTTTGGTTCTCAAAGCGAGAGGGAGAATGTTCAGATTTGAAGGTATGAACATCATTCTGCTTTAATAAAATTGTGAAAAGTATTGACGGCTTTCGTCTTCTATTATTAACGATGCCGTCCACCAATCGATTTTGTTAAACCTATGTCGGCTAATCTATATAAGCGAGCGAATCGTGACAATAATATTCTGAATATGGATTTCAATTCTAACATCGTTATATATTCGGTCTTTTTTGCGGTTCGTTGGTCATTTTAATTAAATTTACTAACTTACGGGATTACAAAAGCATTTCGACTCAAGATGAAAGCATGTTGGTGAGTATTCCCGAAAAAACAATACAGTTTCATCTGTTGAACATGCAATCAATTTGTACGTCATTTAATGGATTCCTTCAGACATGACAGCCTTGATAATATCCTTGTTGAGAAAAGAATTATAGATATATGACACCATCCATGGTTCATGCTTGGCTGGAAGCAAATTCATCAATGCGAAAATATATGTGATTAACCACTACATCTGTTCAAAGATGAAAAAGATAAATTCAACTGAAGTGGAAAGATCGCATATATTGAAGCTGAATGTCAGTAACTATTAGATACTCTTACTAATTCCTATCCACTAATACATTCAAATAACTTCCCCTTGATGAAGCCCGTTACATAATATATTACATTTAGTTGATATGAAGCTCCAGAACTAAAGCTGATAACCAATACCGCTGATTATCATTGTACCAAAAGAAATTTGATCAACGAAATCAGTCTAACCTTCTTGGAATGTCTTTCTGAATTGTTTTCAATAGAGACACAGATCTGACCTGGATGCTGAGTATTCCAACCAAAGAGTTTGTCTCTAGATATAGAAAGCACTAACATAAACTAGAGTATGACTACTTAGGAGCGAAGATTTTTAAGTCCGCTTGATGAATATTTTTGGGGGAATATGGATTACTGCTAATACAACGTAGATATTAGCTGGTTTGCATGAAGCTGTCCACCCACAATGAGGTCATTGTTATTTGCATTGGTGATATATTAGGACTAGGTCGAGTAAAAAGTAGGGAAAACGGAAATGAAGCGAGAGTAAGCAAGTCGGCCAAAACAAGAACCATTGTCGTTGAATATGTCATTGGTATTCAATTCGATTGATCGTGATTTTAGTATTAACCATTCAATGGGATCAGGAAGAGGAGGTTTTTTCCATCAGGATATTACAACAGACGGTCTATGTGTGCTTATCCGCAAGCTATGCCACTAAGTGAAGACCGAGTTTCGAAACTCGACAATGGTTTTCTTATATTAAAGGGAAAGTTTCAAAGCTATAAATGGCCTATTCAAGGAAATTAGTTATTTCATAAAGTGTTCTTTTCAATATATTTTGTTTAGAAAATATATTGTTACGGCATAGGTAGGCGGTACTGTGACTGCAGGGGGAACTGCTGTGACTATGGCGAATAAAACAATCATGTTTGTCTGTAACATCTGTGAACGAATCCACAAATCGATACGGAATGGACAGAATTGTGACTGTCAGGCAATTCTTCTTGGACGATATTTTTTGTCATTAGAAAGTGATCGTATAACAGTATTTTGGGATTACACTATCTTAGTATAGCACAGATTCTAGTGCAGAAAATTGGTCGAGACCCGAGCGGGATTCGAACCAGCGACCCCCAGAGTAAGGCGACTAATCGCCAGCAATATATGTCGGCGATCTAAACCCCTCGGCCAACATTACGACCATCAGAGGAGTACTACATGTTCGCTTTCAATATACGACCACTTTCTAAATGACAAAATATCTTCCTGTGTATTCAGCTATGAGAGCTGGGTCATTACGACCATCAGGGGGGTACTGTATGTTCGCTTTCAATATACGATCACTTTCTAAATGACAAAATATCTTCCTATGTATATTCAGCTATGAGAGCTGTGTCATTACGACCGTCAGAGGGGTACTGTATGCTCGCTTTCAAGACTACCGGTCTGCTACCTCCTATTTTGTGGGAGGCCCGTTGGTCGAGTGGTTTAGATCGCAGACATATAGTGCTGGCGATTAGGTGCCTTACCTTGGGGATCGCTAATTCGAATCCCGCTCGGGACTCGACCAATTTTTTGCACTAGAAGCTGCTACACTAAGATAGTTTACTCCCAAAATATCGAAAATAATTCTTCTTGGACTGTATGGCGCGGAAGATTATGTCACCGCTGAAAATGTTTGATCCCACACAGCTTTCCTACTTACACCACATATCAATTACCTGTTTAGTATTTCGATTTCCAATCTTGTAATGAACAGTTTTGCCAGTGGTAACATTGGGCTAACTGATTAATTCATGCCACAATCGAAACCGTCATATACAGATGGAATAACACTTTTGACGAGCAAAACAGTGTCTGCCTATAAAATCTTTAAAAAGAGACATAATAAATCGCTATGTCGTGGACACAATTGTGACCTTCCGGTAATTCTTCTTAGACAGTACACCAAGGAAGAGGATGTCACCGCTGGACATGCTATATTCCTACTTATACCACTTACCATTTACCTGTTTAGTGCTTCAGTTTTCAATCTTGTAATGAATAGTATTGTCAATGGTAAAATTGAGCTACCTAATTACTCCGTGCCATAATCGACACCATCATTGATTTGATTTTTTGGATCAATTACATTTCACAGCGTATGTCTGACTATCTTACGCCGGTCCCCTATAAGGAGATTCCCAGCTCCCGGGCGAGCGCGGCTGAGATACTAAGGCTACGTCCGAGAATCCACCGTATTCTCGAATCTGAATGTGAGTTGCCGACGGAAGCTTTCCTGTAGAGTCATGCGGTTGCGTTTTAGTCGCCAGCCGTCGTCAATCTTTCCCGCCTCTTGCATATCGTTCCAATTTAACACATTCCGGTCAAATCATGGTCTCCTCTCACTACTGAATTCTTGAGCTCAGGTTGTTTTTTTTCTCAAATGTTCAAAATAGTGTGAAGTTAGTGTGGAAATGTACATAACCTAATTTTGCAACATTGTAGTAACTATCATCATTCCATACCACATTGTAGGTTCTTGCAAAGGATCAGTAGGGAAGGTGTTCCAGTTTAGAGCAATGAAAGGTGTCCCATTGTAAGAGTTTTAGAACACTCTTTTGGTGTTCTTGAATACATAAGAAAAGGAGTGTTCGGGAACAAAATATGCACACGACACAAAATGCAATAACACTCATCACCTTAATATCTGTTGAATACCGATATTCAAAAACAAATTCGTATATTAGATAACAGTAGTGTTAAATTGATGAAAATCCACGTACATGATTAGAACACAAAGACACGCGTCAAGAGTCCTATATTTTAGTGTGAGAAAAGGGGTTTCTTTTCCTGAAACTAGATATCGGATGGAGCTTATATATAGTAATCAATTTCCAACAGGTCGAATTCCAGAACGGCCTCTGGAAATGCTCTAAAAAATTTATTCCAATCAAATTTTAGAACAACATGCACTATTTTAATCCAGATGTTGCCCAAAGTTTTGACGTTGTGGGATTAATTTATGTCAATATAAATGATCAACCGTTCTGAATATATTAGATGGAGCAGTACAAAATCCTAATTTCTTGTGGTCAACAGAGCATCTGCGATAGAACCTGGGGTTTATTACTGATGAGCATCATACTCTCATAATTAATTCCCATGTTGTTTCCAAAGTGTTCAATGCCGGATTCGGAATGCTAAGATTTGATGATATGGACATCATTCTGCTTTAAAAAAATAGAGATAAGTATTGACAGTTTTGGACTTCTATTGTTAATCGATTGTGCTAATCCTAGGTGGACGAATCTAGAAGTCAGCGAATCGTGCCAAAAATATTTCTAATGAGAATTTATTTGAATTCTTTCAGCATTATTTACCCAGCCTACTGCTATTCATTTGTCTTTAATTGAACTAATAACTTGCGGAATGACAAAAGCGTTCTACTCCAAGATGATGGCATATTGGTGAATATACCTTAGCAAGCATTATTGTAGTTCCATTTTTTAACAGGCAGTAAATATGTGCTGGACTCATATATTGTCATTTGGTTTATTCATTCAGATAAGGCAACCTCAGCCTTGTTGAAACATTTGAAGATCGGTCGAATTATAGGCACATGATCCCATTCATGGTTCATGTGTGATTGGAAGCAAATTCATCAATGCGAAAATATATGTGATTAACAGCCACACAAAGATAAAAAGATTAATTCAAATAAAATGGAAAGTTCAACTCTTAGATTCAAACTTCTATTCCTCAGTTACACATCTCAATAACTTTTCCTTGATGAAGTACGTTACATAATATTTTTTCGCCCTCCAAGTACCAAGTAACTAAAAAGCGTACGGTACACAGGAGTTTCTACATCATTGAGCGCGAATGAACTGGATAAAATATGTTTTACAGGCGTTTATCCAGCTATTGATAACAGAACTCTCCTTCTGTCTTGAATCTTATTGGTTGTATTATGTATATGTAGGTTATCGGAAGACACCCAATGTATTTAGTTTATATGAAGCTTCAAAAAGCAAAGCGTTTTGGGGGAATATGTTTTCACATTGTTGTATATAGAGACATAGATCTGATCTGAATGATGACGACACAAGCGTCTAGTCCGCGTCATTCATAATTCCGCCGTCGTCCATTAAAGATTATCCGCTTCCAAATCCAAAGACCTATTCCATATCCATATAACAGTATTAGCACCAAATTCAAAAAGACAATCATAGTATACATAAACATAGGCTAGTTTCCTGCAAGAGAGAAGCTGTCAACACTTTTCAATGATGCCGACGAAGCACAGACAAAAAATCAGGTTTGAATAAATTCGAGGAAAAATCTTTTAAGTTCTTGATAAATATCTATGGAGAAAATGCATTGAAGTTAATACAAAGTTATGATGCAGTTCACCCACAATCAGGCCACTGTTATTTACATCAGTGATATTTTAGGACAAGGTCGAGCAAAAAGTAGGGGAAACGGAAATGTGTTGGGCAAGGAGGAAAATAAAACTAAGTCAGCCGATGCAATTCAATCCTATTGATCGTGATTTTAGTCTTAGACATTCAATGGGTTCAGGAAGAGGAGGCTTCTTCCATAAGGATATTGCAACAGACTGTCAATGTGTGGTCATCCACTATACGACTAAGTATAGTCCCACTTCCGAAACTCGACAATGGTACTCTTGTATTCCAGAGGAGATCTAAATGCTACTAACGGCATATTCAAGGAAATTAGTTATTTCAGAGAGTATGCTCTTCAATATAATTTGTTCGAAGAAACAGGTACAGGTACTACAGGTAGGCGGAACGGTGAAGACAGGTTAGATAACCCTTTTAGCGAGCTAAACAACCATGTCTGCCTGTAAAATCTATGAAAGGGGAAAATAAATCGATATGGAGTGGACAAATTGTTACCATCAGGCAATTCTTCCACCGAGAACACCGAGAATGATGATGTCACAGCTGGAAATGTTAGATACCACACAGCTTCCTTACTTACACCACATACCAATTATCTGTTTAGTGCTTCAGTTTCCAATCAATTTTTTCTCAATGAACAGTATTGTCAATGGTAAAATTAATCTATCTGATTACTCCGTGGCACAATCGACATCTTCTTATACAGGTGGGATAATACTTTTGGCGAGTGGAACTACCATGTCTGCCTGTAAAATCTCTGAAAAAGGACATAATAAATCGACATGTCGTGGACAGAATTGTAACCATCCGGCAATTCTTCTTAGACAGTACACCAAGGAAGAGGTTGTCACCGCTGGACATGCTATATTCCTACTTATACCACTTACCATTTACCTGTTTAGTGTTTCAGTTTACAATCTTTTAATGAACAGTATTGTCCATGGTAACATTGAGCTACCTGATTACTCCGTGCCATAATCGACACCATCTGACGTGATTTGCATGGACCAGTTATATTTGACAGCGTATGTCTGATTATCTCCCGCCGGTCCCCGATCAGGAGATATAGAATGTCTAGGTTTTTCTATTTCTATTGCTAACGATGCTGATGGCTAATCGATTGTGTTAATCCTAGGTGGACGAATCTAGAAGTCAGCGGATCGTGCCAAAAATAGTCCTAATACAGATTCATTTCAATTCTTACATGAACATGAAGGTATGTGCGTCAAGTTTTCTTATTAACACAGTAAGTTGAATACGCTTGAGCCAAATTACTTGAAATTCTCACTGAAGACCTATAGAACAATCTTCAACAGGTGGAATTCCAGAAAACTCGAATGGCAGCTATTTGGGATTAACCTCAAAAAATTTCAGAACAACACGCACTATTTTAATCCAAAGTTTTGTCGTTGTGCCATTTGACTCCGGAAGACTATTACAGTACTACACTAGGGAGACTCTTTGTAGCCAGCCACTGTATAATTATAAGCATAGACCGCGTTCCAGAGCACAGCAAGGGCAATCTCACATTCCAGAGGATAACACTACAGAGGTTTATCATATCACTTCAATTTAGAAGAATTCTGGGGATGGTTTTATCAGAATTGTCGATAAAGGAAAACATACAGGTGGGACAAGGTTACATGATCACGCGTATCATTTTATTCTTGTGCTAAACCAGATGGAAATTTCCACACTTGACATCTGAATTATCTGGACGAAAATTTCTCTCTCGGTTTATTTACAAATTTGTCCCTGTGTTTTTTTTATACTTGGAACAATCCCTTGTGCATTCTGCTTGATTTATGTTGCGAAAGATAATTGCCTCTTCGTTAGTTGTATACCAGGTGTAGTCAATGCGTACTGTAGGCCTGCAGTATTCCCATGTTTAACGGTACCTGGTCCGGACACATATGAAACCGAATAGGGAAAGGGGTAATTAATATTTTGCTTACTGAACATTCAAGAGCAATTCCTTGCCAATATGGACATGGTCAGTAAAAAAAAATAAACTTACTGGTATGTTACTAACTCTTTTTTTCACAACATAGTTTATGTTCCTAAGTTACTGGAAATAATGTTTTCATTGGATTTTATTCCATTACTCACATTCTATTTTTTATGAAATATCGTGCAAAATATAGCGTAAAATTCATACTTTATGAGAGAATTGATTCGTCGTCCTGGTTACTTTTACTTTTCTAATAAATCTTTATCTATTCTCCATAATACATTGTCCTAAACATGTACTTTAACCAGAAAATGTAGGTAGCTGAAATTCTCTTTAGCCACATATGTAGACATTTGTATGCTACCATGTTACATGATGTCACCGTAGTCACGGAAACCATTTGTTTCTAAACTGGCAAAAAATCTCTGAACCGCTTTAGAGAAATATTTCACTTTGACTTCACGTGTAACTTGAGTCACATGTAAAGTGCATCTCGTTAAACATAATAAGGGAAAGGGGTGAATTTAGGAACTTTGTAATAACATGTAAGAAAATAATTGATCATACACATCATACAGAATTTGACCATCCTTGCCGTTGTCTGCACTGGACAGCCATATTGATCTAAGTATCAACACCCCTTGCACCGGTGGTCCTTCATGTGCTCTTCGCCGTTTCAAGATGGATAATCTAATATTCTACTGGAGTTACTGCCCTTAATGGCTGGTGGCAGCACTGGCAGCCACGTGGACAGGTGTCGCCACTAGTGTTTCCTCTCCAGGTGCTCTGGGGTTCTTGAGCTGCCAAACTGCCAAAATCAGCTGCTGAAAGATGGAGGAGGAGACGCGAAAACTGAAAGCTTATGAAAAATATTAACTGTACAAACAGCATCACCGTGTCACTGTGCAGACGAGCTATTACAAAAATAAAGAGATAGAGAGATATGACAGCATAGCAGAAGAAATTGGCAGTTGAACATAGAAAACATTAGGAAGAAAGTGACGTACCCAATCATTTGGTAAGGCACTAGCATGAGCCAAGCTAGGCCTGGCACATCTCTTCTCGCCAGCTCAAAAATGAGAAAGGCTGTTAGACTCTTGGCAGAATTAGAAGTGACTTCTGAATCGGACGATCAACATTCCACTGAACCGTTCAGAGGTGTGCCTATTGGTGATGAAACTCTTACGTGAAGAGTTATACTTGAGATATGATAATCACCAGACAGGCACACGGAATGGAAGAGTTCATCAATATTCGTCAGGCATATGACATGAAGGAGAAGTACCAGCCGAAGCACCTCACCTGATCAATTCAGGAGACGTATGCTATATTTTGTGAGAAGTATCCATCTGTCAAGATTGGAAGAAGTAAATTCGCAAAACTCCGCCATGTCTATCTTAGTAGTATACTACCCCATAATATCTGCCTCTGCAAGTACCATGAAAACTTTATGCCGTCAATGCGCTGTACAAGGTAGTTCCAACTATACCAGCTTATTCTGACAAATTGCTCGAGGCCTTCCTCTGTGATCCTGCCAGAAGAGAATGTTGGATTAATGCCTGCGACGATTGCCAAGACACACAGGCATTCAAAGATATCCTGTTCCCAGTCCTTCCATCCCTGCAACCTGGAGAATCTGGATTACAGATGAGCGAGAGAAACTGGAACAGGTTGATGAGGGGGCTACATCTGAAGAACTGGCAAACTAGGTCCACTCTCTTATACAACAGTTTTTGGAGTACAGCTTGAGAAACGAGCTCAAGCTCAGTCATACAAAGAGGAGAGAGAAGCAGTACCTACCAGTAGTTCTGATGATGAATCAACGAATGAATCTACAAGTCGACTTTTCTGAGAACCATACATGTGTAGCTCAAGATGAAATCCGGAATGCTCATTGGAAGCAACACCAAGTAAGCCTTTTTACCGCAGCTCTGTTGTTTTCATTCAATCGTCATTGCCTCGGACGACATAGAACATTTCAAGGCACAGTTGTAGCATACATTGTAAAACTGCTAGAGGAAATCCCACAGTCGGTTAAGTCAATCTCTATCTGGTGTGATGGTCCTCACTGCCAATTCAAAAATTGCTTTATCTCTTCTTGTCTGAACGCACTTAAAGAACAGCATTGAAATAACTTGAAATTTCTTTGCCACCTCGCATGGAAAGGGTGCCGTGGAGCCATCTAACGTCAGGTGTGGAATGCAGTTAAAAGGAGCAAGTCCAGTTTGACCGACTGCAGTATTTTCGTTACAACCGCATCCGAGAAGAGCAATGTTAGTGCCCTGGAGAAGACGCCTTCTGAGATGAAGGCAAGAGGGGAAATCACTCAACTTGCCGCACGTCTTTGAAGATGCAAAACCTGTGCATGGCATTTCCGTTGCCTATTGTATGGGCATGGATAGTGATAATGTGGCGAGCTATTATCTCCGACGATTCCAGAGATGGAACTCAAGTTGACTCTGCCCATCCGGAGGAAACGCAAACAGAGGAAGCCGTTGTGCCTGCACGACAGACCGACATGGATATTGTGATGGGAGATTGGTATGCAGTCGAATATGATGGAATAGTACTGTATCCCGGTGACGTTCAATCTGTCGAGTCTGATGGACGTCGGGTGTCTGTGATGGTCCGCGCCGGAGCATACCGTCAACCATTCCTGGTGACGAGAGAAGTTTGCCAAGAAGCTTGTTCCTCAGACAATTGTGAATGCCCGTGGCCACTTTCAGTTCTCCAGCGTCTATGTTAAATACTGTATACAAACTCATTTTGAATACATACACACAGTTCTGCTTTCTCTTACTGACAATTAGTTTTGTCATTTTTTTCACGTTTAGGTATGACTATTTTACACATTTGTGAATTATAAGCTGATTAGGAAGTGTGTCACATGTGGTACCACTGTACCTTGGCCATTAATAGTTGGATTACTGAATTGTTCTGTGTCGTTCATGTACATTTGTCTTCGAAGCATATAAATTACACCAGTTGATAATGAGGACAGTAGATGCAATATACGATGTAAAGGCCAAATCGTCTCAATAACTTGTATAACTTGGGTATTCATATTTGTTGTTAATGCTTGCTATTTGCAATTGGATTCTTTGGGGCTCAATGTGAAAAAATATGCTTGCCTACATAATGTTTGTGCCTGTTCTACGTGTGTATACATGTGTATACAGACCTGCTCATCCATCACGTTGAATTGTTTCTTCTTAATTAGTCTGGCTGATTGAGTCATATCGTACATGTACATGTAAAATACTATATGTTGTATAAACTGTTTAGTTCCTACTGCACCGGGATACTATGAGGTGATAATAACCAACACAACATGATTAAAATTCTGTGTATTCTATCCAAGTACATTTAGAATTATTACATAGCATTGTTCACATATTACCAGTGTTGCATATTCTGTTTTGGATAAAGTTTTGTGCCGACGTTTAGTTTTGGACAAACTGTTATCTGAGTCACGGTAACCTGAGTCACGCTATCATCTTTTGTTATCTCCCTGTTGCTATTATATATCAAGTTTAATATTGTACAGACATTTACTATGGATGTACTTTGTGTATTCAAAGTTGGATGAATTCTCTCACACTATCAGTTTGAAGAGTTATCTCATTCGGACAATTGGTCCGCGGGCCATGTCCTTTTTTGTAACCTAAATCACGCTCTTAAAGCTCTTACATTAAAGTTATAATTTAAACTTTGTCAATCAGTTGGTTAGGTCTTACCCCGAAGTAAATAACTGCAAGATGCGGGTTATTGCATGCCATTTATATGAAAATCTGAGCAAATCGAATTCGCTGATGGGTCTTTTAATGACATATTAAATATTTTGTATATTGCATATCTTGATTATTGTTCCAATTTTAATGTAACCCGAGTCAAACGGGAATTGCCCTTAACGCAATGAAGTTTAGCACACGTTGCGTCTGTAAACGGATCATTCAGCAAAGCAGAAACCGATATTTTTCCATTTTGGTGTCACTATAACGTCATTATCATCTTTAAGATATTTTCCTCTGGATTTTTAGTTTTTCTGGAGTTCTCAACGATTTTTTTCATCCTTTCATGTAATCCGTGTTAGGTTAATCTTGATGTGTTTATGTAAGATCTTGATATCTGAAACCGGATATTGGCGTCTACGATGGCGAATAAATTCACAGGGTGCCCTCTTTCAAAGCTCTCTGAGTAACACCAAAACAAAGAGTGGATGCAGATAGGGGTGATTACATGTGATTTCTGTCGGAATTTTAACTATAGGTGCAGGATCCCGAATACTGCACATGCCTGGTGTTGGGTCAAGCGCTACAGGAAAAAGTTAAATAATCCAAGATGGCCGTTTGATCGAAACGCATTTTTGGCCGATTTTTCGAATTAATTTTTTTATGTGTTTTCTTCACAAAAACTGCATGATAAATTAGTAACTAACAGTTTGATGTGAAATGAGCAGGAAAAAAAAGCAGGAATTTTGAAGAAGAATGACGAAAACATCACTTTTCTGCTACCCTACATGGCCGCCATCTTGAATTTCTCCCATAATCCTCTACTCGGGAGGGGGGGGGGGGGCGTTATTCCAATGGGTACTGATTGTGCACTCCTTTTGGCTGGTATCTGTTTCTTATCAATACTATTTTATCCTAATAAAAACAGTTCCTTCCCATTCCCCCAGGGCTATAGACCATCTTCTCCCTGTGTATGATCGCTATATTAATGACGTAATGAAGTATATATATATATATACCTCTACTGGATTTGAAGGAAGCAATAGATCGCCCTAATGACGATTCATATTTAGACCTATATCTCTTTTAAAGGTGAAGCGGACCTTCTCTCGTCGACTTTACAACAAAATATCTGAAGGATATTCTGATGATGGGGTTACTCTCTATGGCTTCAACTCATTTGGTTTAGATAAATACAAATTTGAGCTACAACAATACAAACGTCAAATCCGACATTCAGTATAGCCTGGAGTATTCATGATTTAGGTATACGAAGTACCCCTATAGAGCCTATAGTCGGCTGTATCGATCAACTCCGAGTCATATCTTCAGAGAATACAGAAGATGGGCTACGATTGGTCAAGAGTTCGAAGACCCAGATGTAAACAAAACACGGAGGCAGATCGGCGAGTATAAGATCCTGTAGCGACCATACGATAGAAAAGCATACAGGATTTTAATTTATTAAGATTGCGCATTTCAGCAACATCTGCCTGAAGGTGGCGCCACTGGGTCAAAATAGATCTTGCTTCTTTGTGTCCGTGGATGTCAGTTACAAGCGATAACTTCCAAACGCTTTCTTGGATTCTTCCGAAATTCGGCATACGCATCCCCTGTGAGAAGACGAGGTTGCGTACTGGATTTCAGTAACATTTGCCTGAAGGTGGCGCCACTGAGTTTCGCTTCTTCGTGTCCGTTCCAGTTAAAATGGGTCTTGCTCTCTTTGTGTCTGTGGATGTCTGTTCAAATTCTTCACAGGTAACTTCCAAAAGCTTTGTCGGATTCCTTAGAAATTTAGCATATACACTCCTTGTGACCAGACATGGGTTGATATTGCGTTTCAGCAAGATCCACCTGAAGGTGGCGCCACTGGGTCTTGTTCCAATCTTCTGTGCATGTCCATGGTTTCCATTCAAATTCTTCACAAGCGATAACTTCCAAATGCTTTGTCTAATAACTAGGCATCCCTAAATGCATTTGTCATCTTTTCTTCTTTCTTCCGCTTCTCGCTGTTAGTTTTGAATTTCATGTCGCTTTAAATGAAGGACACCATTTTCTTACATTTGCTGTCCAGTCCTTCTATTCCACATCATATGATTTACACTAAAGCTTTTGCAGGAACCATATTTTATCTCAGAGATATAATATGGAATAACTGGCGGGGGAATCCATTCCCCCGCAGTACCGAACCCGTGTTAGTTTTGAATTTCGTGTCGCCTTAAATGAAGGACAACATTTCCTTCAATTTTGCTATCAAATAATTGTAATCCACATCATATGATTTACCTTAAAGCTTTTGCACGAACCATATTTTATTTCAGATGTATAACATGAAATACCGAACCTGTTTTTTGGAATTTCGTGTCATCTTAAATGAAGGACAACAGTTCCTCAATTTTGCTATCAAATAATTGTATCTCACATCATATGATTTACCCTAAAGCTTCTGCAGGAACGATTTGTGTCCACAAGTGTAACTTACTATATTAATTACAACTGAGTTCCTAAAGTTTGGGTGCACACTGTGCATATGATCAATTTCCTGAATTGAATTGAATTCCACCTTGTGGTTTTTCGGACTGACAGATGATGGCATGCAGTTGTCAGTGTGGTTGTTTCATGTACAGGGAGCTTTCTATGGCTTTCATGTCAGCACACCTACCACTGCCTTAAGAAGAGCATGTCCCCATCCCCAAGGCGCTGAGCCGCACCCTCTATCTCCCAAACTAGCCCTCGCCCGACCCTCATATATTGTGTTTGAGCATATATATCTCCAATATATCTTGGCAGAAGCTGAAATTTGTGTGTTGTCTGCAATATTGGGATAATTGCAACCCCAAAAGGTTTCAGTTTATCAGGCACAGACCCATGTTTTTGTATTTGGTAAATATGTCCCTTATCTATAGATCTTGCTTGGAATTGTTTTTCGTGCCAATCCGCTTCTGGGTGGCGCCACCTCGGGCCAAGTTAAAATTGCATCTCCAGACAATAACTTTTCAAAAACCTTAAGGATTCTTTCCAAATTTGGTGTGGTGGTACCTTGCCTAAGATCTGGCTTGAGAATGTGTTTCATGTTGATAGGGGGACCACCTGAAAGCTAACTTAAGTGTTTCCAGACAATAAGTTTTGAAGACCTGAACCGATTCATTCCAAATTTGGTGTGTAGGTACCTCTCCTCAATTTCTCGTTTGGCATTGTTTTTTATGCCGATCCACATATAGGTGGTGCCACCTGAGGGCAAATTTAAAATTATGTTTCCGGACAATAACTTTTTAATACTTGAATGAATTCTTTCCAAGTTTGGTATACATGTACCTTACCTGAAGGTTTCACTTGGTATTGTTTTTCTTGTCGATCTGCTCATAGGTGGCGCCACCTGCAGGCCAAGTTAACATTTTCTATTTCCAATGTCAAGGGATCTTGCCTCAAGATCTCGGTTGGGATTATTTTTTATGCCTATCTGCCTACACATGGCGCTACCGGAGGGCCAAGGTAAAATTGCATTTCCGGACAGTAACTGTTGGACCATAATGGATTCTTTTAAATTTGGTATGTGGGTACCTACCCTCAAGGCATCTGATGGGGCCATGTTAATGATGTTTTTCCTAAGTTTTACGTTTTTACTTTCTTCACAAATAATGAATGTTTCCTTTACTAAAAATGCAAAAGGCATGCCTCCAATCGTATTCGATCGACTGTATCTAGTTTCTTCAATATTTGGCATATGCATTCCTTGTGACAAGATGTTGATTGGTATTGCGTTTCAGAAAGATCTGCCTGTAGGTGGCGCCACTAGGGTTCTTTCCGTTCTTTGAAACGCTTTGAAATGTTGCTCGAAATTTGGTTTCCGGGCAATAACTTGAGAACTGCCTATCAAATTCTTCCCAAATTAGGCATGTATATACATTGTACCTTGCCATGAGATGTTGCTTGGGATTGCATTATCCACTTCTGCTCAGAAAGTGACGCCACCTGATGACAAAATCTGAAATTAGTTTTTGGCCAGTAACTTGAGAATTGCATGCTCATCGGATTCTTCTCAAATTTTGCATGCATGTACCATGCCAGGAGATGTTGCATGGGATTGCCTTTCACTCACTTGCACTTACAGGTGGCGCCAACTGGTGGCAAAATCCCAAATTTGACCTAAGATGTCGCTTGAGATTGCATTTCGCCCACTTGCGCCTATAAGTGGCGCCAACAGGTGTTAAAATCAAAATTGTTTTCAGCCATTAACGTGAGGACTGCTCATCGGAATCTCCTCAAATTTAGCATGCATGTATCATGCCAGGAGATGTTGCGTGGGATTGCCTTTCGCTCACTTTTACGTACAGGTGGTGCCACCTGGTGGCGAAATACCAGATTTGTTTTCGGGTAATAACTTGAGAACCGCTCGTCAGATTCTTCGTAAATCTGGTATGAATATATCATGACATATGATGTCGCTTGGGATTGCGTTTCGCCCACTTGTGCTTACAGGTAGCACCACCTCATGTCAAATCTAAATTGATTTCGCTCATCAGATTTTTCTCCAATCCGGTATGCAGATACCATGCCATGATATGTCCCTTGGGATTGTATTTCACCTGCTTCTGCATACTGGTGGCGACACCTAGTGGAAAAATCTGAAATTTGTTTCTGGCAATAATTTGACAACTGCTCATCGGATTCTTCTCAAATTTGGTATTCATATGCCATAAGATGTCACTTGAGATTGTGTTTCGCACACTTGTGCATACAAATCTAAATTTGGTTTCCGGGCAATAACTCATTTTCAGATTCTTCCCAAAGTTCGTATGCTGATACACCATGTCCTGAGATGATCCTTGGGATTGCATTTCTCCCACTTGCACCTACAGGTGGTGACACCTGGCGGCAAATTTAAAATTTGGTTTCCAGACAATAGGTTGAGGATGCATTCAGCGGTTACATAATTTCCATGCTTCAAAGCTGAAGCAAAAAACGTTCAGTCAACCGTTCTGAGTTGATTTTAAAACTTGGGAATTACAAGCGTCTAGTCCGTCATTCATAATTCAGCCGTCGTCCATTAGAGAATATCCGCGTCCATAATCCAAAGACCTATTCCATATTCCATATAACAGTATTAGCACCAAATTCAAAAGACAATCATAGTATACATAAACATAGGCTTGTTTCCTGCAAGAGAGAAGCGGTCAACAGTTTTCAATGATGCCGGCAAGACATCATGATGTTCCAAAAATATCAAATCCGCATCGCTGATCAGTACTCTCAATCCATAATAGAAAGGCAGAAAGGGCAGAAAGACCCTTCCGCATCCAACGCCTATGAAGTACCAGTTGCCTTCCTCATGTATATCCCCCGAGACCAACAATGCTAAAAAATATTGCTGCCATTTCGGCGGGGGACTTATCATCCTCTGGCTGCTTGTTTAGACTTCATTCGATAAAAGCTCTTTTCAGTGGTCTCTTACTGATTTTCAAAATCAGAGTACTTTTACGAATAAATCTCATTCAAGTAGATGGGATTGCAACATCATTAAGCTGTCAAAATACACATTTACATTAATATGCCTCTACAATACGCATAGTAGCACTATCCAGCTATTTCATGCACAGCACCGGCTTTCGTCGTTGTTTTGGAACTAATGTTTCGCTGGACATACTTTCATTGATTCCCTAAACATATCTCATTCCCCGGTATTGCGCTTTATCGGCGTCACAGACTTCTGTACTGTATATGAACTTTTATTCTACTAATATCTTCTCCGTTTAAGCCGTTTCTTTCTGTCTAAAGGTCACACAGCTCATCACTTTCCATCGGATGACTTGATAGGGCAATTCCGTTCTTGTTCTTTTATCTAATACCGCACAAACCAGTGGTAGGAGTCCTGTAATTCAAGAAGACCACAAGTAAAACTACAATAAAATACAGTCGTATAGTCTGTCATTCATTATTCAGCCGTCGTTCATTGAAGAATTTCCACATCCTTAATCCAATGACCTAATTCATATAACAGCATTAGCACTAAATTAAAAAAATAAATCATAGTATTAAAACAATAGGCTAGTTTCCTACAAGAGAGGAGCGGTTCACGGTTTTCGATGATATCGGTCAGACATCATGATGTTCTAAAAATATCAAATCCGTATCGCCTATCAGTATTCTCAATCCATCTGATTTTCGTTAAAGTCTTTATCTAGAGTATGATGAATCTCAGTCACGCTTTGATCGTGACTGCTCAAGTAGAAATGTATATATTTATATATACAAATACAAACGCTACCCACTTACAGGGATAGAACAAGCCCCCTGGGATTTTATTCCCGCCAATCACTATATTGCGTGGCATGTAGACTATATGGTTTGCTCATATTTTTGTAATAATTGATACTATATTTGTGTATATACATTTTTGTTTGTTTGGTGAATAAAATTCCATTCAATTCAATTCAATATGAATCACAATCAAAGCGTGACCTTTCACATGAACAGCGTGGCTGAGATACAGCCCAGCGTGCCTGGATCATCACATTGTGGTTCTTGTGGTCATCTCATCTCATTTGGGTTCTTGTGGTGTTTTTAGATGTGCAGTCAGAGTATTGGCCTGCTGGGTCATATGACTTCTTGTCAGTACCCCGGCATATTTTCCCACAACTTTTATATGTTGCGAACCGCAAGATATAGTTTTCTTTCCCTCTTCTGTACATTTTTGGCAAATCTCAAGCCAATCTCTGTAGACTGTAATGATACCAACTACTGTTTACCGGAATCGCAGATATCTCAACATGAACATCATTTCGATTTTACCCATGAGTCCCTGTAAACAAGACTGAACAAAAAAAGCCATCAAAGCCGTCTCTGTTTTATTTCAGTTAACATTTTCCCCCCTCCCCCGCTAATATAATTTGTATCAAAGTTACATTTAACCACACAAAATTATCAGCGGACATGAGGCATGAGGAATTTCGACTAAATATGCCACTGTCATACCCTGACGGTTCTTAAGCACCACACACTAATCCAAAACTGCGAAAATAAAAACGAAAATAAATACATAGTAATACGACATGACGTTAAGAATACTAGTTACCCGCCTGTTCCAAATAAGTTCCAAACATTCTGAGATAGGCTTACAGTGTGGGCAATTATTTATTTATGCCAGCTTGTTTTAACGTTGAGGAAAAACGAAAATACCTTCGAAATTGGACTGTTAGTGAACATCCACAAGGCACTAAACATAAAGCAAGTAAGTGTGATCAAGATGTTACTTAAGAAGAAATAACCGCTACCAGAATGCAACACATGTTGGTGGACATAGACAAAGGGCAAGGGTCACGCTATCGTTAGAATAGTTTTGAATTTATTGGTAATTGTTAACATTGTATTTCATCATTTTGAACATTAAATTAGTGTGGGCTCGTCTCAAGCGTGTCGATTTCGGCCACCCGGCTCTCATCCTATTGCGTCGCTATCTATCCTACTTGTTTCACCGCTGAAAAACAAGGAATAATTCCTTAATTTGAATGAGGTGAACGCCTCTTTGGATCAATAATGACTTATATTTCGCATTTTTTGTCAGTACATGGCGACTGTTTTGCTGGCGATAGATGATTTGCGTGTTGTGCGACGAAGATTTAAGGTGGATTTCTTGCTGCATGGTTATACAAGTAGACTAAGAACGATTTTGTTTTTCCTACTACATTGCAAGACAAACTAATTGAGGTGTTACCGTCTCCCTGCCATATTGCAAAGTGTAACCGACACCAAAATCAGATATATCCGTTCTGATAGGCCAATGGATTATAAATATTTCCAAAATTATTTCGCAGAATTTCGGGTAATTGCAGTGTAATTCATGTAGGATTGTGAATGAAATGGGTTGTCAAAATCTGGTCAATTTCGTCAAGGAGTAATGGGACCGACATCCACTGTGAAATCCACTTTATACCGTCTTAGCAGTTATTGAAGCAGTTCGGATGAAGTTTTCAATTGATTTAAACAGTTTATACATTGATGTCCTTGACACATTTACATATTTTGTGGAAACCGGACTGATAATTCCGACGCGGGAGATTTTTGGCCTCTTCGTGACCAAAGTGCACGTCCGACATTACTTCTGGTGACGTCAATTGTGGAAGATATGAGGCTATTGTGGCGTCATCAATGTCGCCATCTTGGCCTTTTTTACAAAGTCTGTTAGAGCCTCAACTCCCTAGCCTCATAGATAATAATTAGATAATTAGACGAAGCACCCTCTCCCCTCCTGCGCACCTCCCCAGGCCGCGGTACTGCATCGCTTTGCCATCTCACAGGTCTTGTTCGTCGTGAGATAGACCTACGATGTGTTTTCCCTAGACAGAATTTGCTGCTGCTACTATCACAAGTAAAATTCATACAAACTACAAACTTCAGTACATGGCGAATGATTTGATTGGATTGGTTTAATATGCGAGGTATGTCGTCATTGCAACGCCTGAGCGTCAGACAGGACATATAATCCATTCGAATACAATATCACACATAGCGGTAATGTTATGTATTTTAAATTTTTCTGTTAGGGCTTGACTCAAGGATATATTGTGCAAGTTTCAGCCTTCTACCTTAAGGCGTAAGAAAAATATATAGGGGGCCATAATGGCCACGAAGGCAGGTGAAATAATTAACCCTACCAGTCCTGGGGTTGACATTATGGCCCCTTATCAAACTTCTACTCTATCTCCGGTACGACAAAAACTTGACAGATAACTCTCCGCAACTTTGTAGTGAGTCATTTTGAGACTACTTGCGTAAACCCCGAGCAACGGATCATGGGTGAATTCAAAATGGTGTAAGGTTCCAGAAAAGTGACACTTCCGTCAGTTTTCTAAAAAAAACCCTGCTTTTCTGCGAGGAAAAGTGAGCAAAAAATATTTTATTTCATATCAGATTATTATTTACTAATTAAACATGAAGTTTATGCAAAGAAATCACAAATACAAATACAAACTTCGAAAACACGACCGAAAAGTTTTTTTTAAGATGACGTCACTGAGACGTCATCAAAGCGGTAATGTAGGATTTTTAGCGTGGTAAGTTTAGTCTTCATAGTCTCTGGGATAACGTATATAATTATGGGTGGCGGAATCAGCTCGAACCCCATCCACCCCGGGACTGCGGTACTCTCCAAATCGGCCAGGCCAGATAGGGTTAACAGTTCATAACAACTACCTGTTTACTCCCAGGCTTTGTAATCGTATAGGTCTTGGTCTTGCGTATCGCTCCAATCTATTATTTTTTATCATTATTATTTACAAGGTATAACATTTATAACGCTGTAAAATAAAATAAAAAACTACAGACACAGGTAAGTTATAAGGTAGTGATCTTAAAATTTAAAATATAAAAAAAAAACACATACTGAGTGAGTTAAGTTAAAAGGTGGTGATATTTATAGTTACTCTGAGTGCAATAAAAAACTACTGGGGTAGGTAAGTTTCGGTAACTGTCAAAAGTATGGGTTGCGAATCGACGCATCCTCCGGATTTAGCTTAATTACGCAAGTTTCAACTTGGCCATGTACGTGTTTTATCGCAGAAATAGGCGGGAACCTGTTTATGTATATCCGGAATACCTTCAAGAAGATAGAACAATAGCTGCTATTTCTTTACCCCAAAAGAAAGGCAGGGTTAATTGCGCATTTTAATGACGATTTCTGCTCTTATTCCGTCGAATTCTCAGAAACATACGAACCAAACACCACCTCTTTTTTGTCCAATAAATTATAGACTCCGTGTTTCGGCGTGATATAGTTTATTTCTCAAGTAAAATTTACACAAACTCCGATTCCGATTCAAAAACTGAAAAGATTCCTTCGAAAACGGCGTGCAGCAACATAATATCACATCTATTGTAGGTTGGAACGACCCAAGAAAAATGTAACAATGTTAGTCGGAGTTCTGTAATTTGTAATATTCCGTTCCTTGAACCTCCGCCTTCAGCGATCCCTCCTCCGTGCTGTAACGCGAACCGCGGGAACCAGAAGCAATCCGTTCACAATGGTGTTTCCTGATGCAACCATTGAAAACAACTGACCTCTTATATCTTGCAAAAAACAAACTACTTTTTTTTTCATCTTATGCCAGTTTGCAACTGTTGCTAAATGTCGAATGTGAGGTCTTGCTGGTCTTTTTTTATTATCTGTTTATTATTTATTTCACAAGTTAATATTATTTATAGTTGCTATGTGGCATACAAACAATAGACAGGCAGGTAAGTTACACGGTATTGAGGTTTATAGTGACTCTGTAAAAAAAAAACAAAAAAAAAACAAACAGCAACTGCAGTGACATTTATACTTACTCTGTGAAATACGAAAAAGTACTGAGTCGGGTAAGTTACCATCTTAACACATTTATGTTAACTCGGTAAAATGACAACGACAACGATATTTAACGTTCAAAATAATAACATTAATATTTAGTCTATGAAATGTAAAAAGTATGAAAGAAGGTTAATAAATCATACTAAAAGCCGACAGTCAGGTAAATTACAGTACTTGTATTTTATTTCTGTGCAGTATCAACTGGCCGTGAGATAGACCTACGACGTGTTTTTCCTGGTCAGGTTTCGCTGTTAATATCACAAGTAAACTTTCTACAAACTCCAGTAACATAGCGAATGATTTCATTGGATGGGTTTAATATGCGAGATCCGTTGTCATAGCAACGTGTGAGCGCAAGACATGACATAGAATCAATTTTACAAAATCGAATTTGAAAAATGTCTCTCTCATTTCCTGGAAGCCACTGAGTCTGAGACAAAAGCTTCAGGGATACGTGATTGTAGACACTTACCTGCTATTTACCCTGTATTGGATCATTATTCGGCGTGCCCGGAGATCAGCTTTATTCTATAAGCGGTGTTAAATCTACCAAACTATGCCTTGTTTAATCACTACCGTCTCATAAAATTACACGGAGCGTTTTCACTTGAGGCACAATGATTTGATTGGTCTTCGATAATTGCCTGACGTCTTAGGATTGGCTGATTTAGAAAATATGGGCAATACGCTTATATAAATTGTAATTTAAATTGATCATGGGGTGTAAAAATACCTTTGCAATTAATGTAATTGTCAAAAGTGTGGGCTGTGAATCGACGTATCCTCCGGATTTGACAATCATGCACGTCAGTTTTCATCTTTACCACCCACATGTTTTGTCTCAGAAACAGGCGGAATCCTATCTATCTATCGGAAGTACCTTCAAGAAGATAGAACAATAGCTGCTATTTCTTTCTCTCAAAGACAGACACTAATGTGATGACAGGGATAATTGCGCATTTTAATGACGCCTTCTGTTCCACTTCCGTCGAAATCTCAGGAACATACGAACCAAAACCGTCTCGTTTCACGTTCAGGCGTGATATTATTTCATTCTCAAGTAAAATTAACAAACCCCGATTCCAATTTCGAAAACTGAACAGATCCTTCGAAAACGGCTGGCAGCAATATAATTTCACATTTGTGTAGGTTAGAATGACCCAACATTATCAGTCGGAGATATGACCGCTTCTCTCTTGCAGGAAGCTAGCCTATGTTTATGTATACTATGATTGTCTTTTTGAATTTGGCACTGATGCTGTTATATGGAACATGGAATAGGTCTAAGGATTATGAACGCAGAAATTCTTTAAAGGACGACGGCTAAATTATGAATGAAGGACCAGACGCTTGTAATTCTGTATAAGATTCCTTTCATTGGACCTGCGCCTGCAGCGATCCGTCGATCCCCAAATTTGACTTTCTGCTGTAGCGTGAAACTCGGGGAGCAGTAGCCATCTCTTCACAAAGGAAGAATTTCTGCAATCTTTGAAAATAGTTGACCTATTCTCTCTTGCATTTTTTTAAAATTTACAGTTCATGCCTGTTTGAAACTGTTGATAAATGTCGAAATTAAAGGATCTTTCAATTACTGATGTGGGAATTCTTTGCTGGATGACGGTTGAATATTGAATGTCGGATCTGACACCAAAATCCAAATCATTTATAACAAAAATTTCGGAATCAGCAAATTTATAGAATTATTTTAGTAATATTGGGAGATATGATGCCAGTCGTGTGATATTGTGTCTGGTGGGGATACACGCATGATTATTAATCAGTCAACTGCAGACGCACAAGTTAACCATTCCTTGGTAATGAGGGATAAACTTTGAGATTTAGTTGGCGAGATTTTTGGCGAGATTTCTCGAAATATAATCATAAACCTGGGGCAGATGCTTTTGAAATGCATACAGTCCTCGCATAAATAGTCGCTATATATATCGTCTACAATTTCAAATCTTGACTTTGATATCAGGAATAGTTAAGACTGATTAGATTATTCTTCGGGTATATTTGAACAGTTCGTGAATCTCTAAAACATTATTGTCCTGATAAGCATTGGTGGACAAAATTCTAGAATTGCACCACTAGAGGTCATGCAATTTGTTTGACTTTCTCCAAAGAAAAGTGACGATGATAACCGCCTCAAATTAGTTAGGTGAACGAAATGGTGTGGGTGACACAAGTCATACAGACTTACCATCAAAAAGTTAGGAAATAGACGCTCTCGTTTATTGTTTTTTTTTTAGAGCTATGAAGAAATAGCATGTGAGCTTGTCGGTCAGAGCGTCTGATTCTCAGGGGGTTGGTATAGTCGTCAGATCAGACAGTTGGTATTCAGCCGCCGTCCATAAAAAATATCCTCTCCCTAATCGAAACATCCTTCACTTTTTTATGACGTCTACTGCACGTAATAGATGCCATTATTGATGACATTTCGTTGATTAAAGAGTTACTTGAATTTCTCATGAAAATTTATATGTGAAATTGGGTGACACAATCTACTAACAGCGCATACGTATCTCACTGGGTACAAATTGTGCATTACTTTTGGAAGACATCTGTTCTCGTATGAATACGCCTATGTGCAAAAATGTCCTTGACATTTCAAAGCTCGTTCCTTCGCATTCAGCAAACGTTATATCGATGACCTTGCATTGGATAATGCCGGTATCACCGACGCTGGGAGGGATATATACCCCCAGTCACTGCATTGGAAGTAAACTACTGTTAATCCAGACGGGACATCATATTTGGAGCCATATCGTTACAAAAAAAGAAAATAGCTTTCTTTACGACAAGTGATGATTGGATTTTAACATAGTTAACTAACCATTCTGGATATGAATATTCCAGAATAACCAGCATACGGCGTATACATATGTCGTCTGGTAATTTTTGTTGAATCCTGGGCAGAGAGAGACGATTCAATCAACTCCAGAGAACACTATTGCATAAACTTGTCAAGCACGGTTATACCACCAGACAGCGTCACTAAAATTCTTTAATGGACGACGGCTGAATATTGAATGGCGGACTAGACGTTTGTATTATATATTTGAAAGATCGGTGGAGTTCCTACAGACAACACTTCTGCTCTAAATCAGTGTTCGCAATGCGGATCAATATAAATATCTCTCTGTAATGTGTTGCTCATCCCCATTTAATTTATAAAAAAAACCCCCCAAACATATAACCTATTAAACGCAACATAACAAAGGTGATGAAAAAAAATGACGGACCCCATATACCCCGCATACTAACTGGATATTTTTGAAACATTTTTTATAATTTTTCACAAAAATCTGATCAATGTGATGAGTTGCATCTCAGCCTCGCTTTTATTGTAGTTGTAGACATCTTGAATGTCATAGCCACAGCATCGGCTTGAGCGGTGCCATAGACGACATGGACCATCAGACCATCGTGTGGTTTCTATTTGTAGCATTCCTGCTAGGCACTTCAATATTCGCAAGATAAATCAATATAGATATGCCTCGGTAATGAGTTACTCAACTCTATTCAATTTATACAAAAAGATATAACTTATGTCACTCAATATATGTGGTTCAAAGATGCCTGGGATACTACAACATAAAATATTGTCTATTATGTGATATTCTACGTTCATTAAAAGGTTTGTAAGAAACTAGGCTTCTGCTGTGAACCCATCGGAGAGAGATTCCGGTACGCTAGAGTAATGTTCCGGTAGCCTAGGCATACATAATGCAGTCAAGAAGATAAGAGAGACATTTAGAAAGTAACATGGAATGGCAAATTTAACTATCTGATACATCTGTGCTTGATGATGCGAAAATGTTTACGTTGAAATCTTAACTATCCGAGGATTCAATGCAAATGATCTGCAATATTATGTAACTTGTCAGCGAAAAGTATATGCTGGTTTCCAGGTGATGAAATCAAAACAAAATTCCATGAACGTTGCCGAGGGTAGTAAAATGAATCGGTGTAGTTTTCGTTCTTACATACATGTAGCAAGAATGACGTAACATAGTCGAGGAAATTGTAGATGCAACGATTAATTTGCATAGCAGTCAAATATCTAGATATTTATTGCACAGTCTCAGACACAATGGTTGAAAAATTCGAAACTTTGAGAGAACAATGTAGTAGTAATGGCTATGCAGTTTGATTCTTTATTATTTTCTTCGAATTTTTTTTAGCTATGGTCGACAATTCGTATGAAATTTTCTTAAAATGTTTATTTTATGTATATTTGCAACAGATGAAAACTGTCGTACAAAAAAGTTCTGTTTATTATTGACGCAGAAATTTTATTGCAGACGATGACGGAATAGCGAATGTCGGACCAGATGCCTCTATTGTCATCTCGCCCCGATATGTTTCGTTGTTAAGCTGTAATTTTACTTGGGCCGCCAACCTCACGGACTAATTTCACCAGAAGAACGGACTTGTAAAATACAATCTTTATTTATGCGTGTGAAATATTCCATAAATATTCCATACTTGTATCGCATCCGTATGTCAGTGTTTCATCATCTATAGATACGTTACAAACCGCTTCGACATGATCAACCTTTGCCATACAAGGGTCTAGTCCGTCATTCAATGTTCCGCTGTCGTCCATTAAAGAATTTTCACATCCAAATGTTAAGAACCTAATTCGTATAACACTAATAGCACCAAATTAAAACCAAACAACCATAACACTGTCTACACGGTAAGTGGCTCGGATATGTGTACTGTTGTATGGTTTAAAATAGGGGACTTAGGAGGCTTGGGATCTGTCATCATTGTTTCTTCCCTAAAATGCCTTGCCTATGACATAAGAACGCCATAGATACTGCTGAAAAGAAGATGCAAGTACATGCGCCATGTGAAGAAGTGCATTATTAACCCATCCTCGCCGATGACGTCTTGTATTGCCCTCATGAAGACCATGGTGTGGTAGATGGTCGGTGGTTTCATACTGACGTTGTTGTCAAGCTGAAATTTGTTGAAAATGTGGTATAAAGGTTTCAGTTGGACAACTTGTGCGACAAATGTGTAGTGTCAGCTGCGTGCACGGCAGAGAGTTACCAAAGGAGATTTGTGAATCGCAATACATGAAATATGATTCTACTTGTCAACAAAATTCCGCAAGTGCGGCTTTGAGAAATGCATGCAATTGAAACATCATGTTTTACGTTCGGATATCGTTTGTGGGCGGTGAAGTAAAGTAATTGAAGCACCTGTACAGCAACGTCCCATGCTGGCAGATTTCATTCAAATCCATTATGTTCAATTCTCAAGCCTGCAAGATCATCAGATTCCAAGTCTATGGAGCAGTTGTGGGAGGTGGTCGATCGTGTATGTGGGTCAAGACGGTTTACCACGTACACAGGTGAAGCACGTGGTGAAGAACTAACTGCGTTAGAAAAATATGACAGTAGCCCGATTTCTTCGCGACAGTCCTTAACGACAATCATACCATGGTGTTTTAATCCAGTAAGTGACGATTGGGATGGAAACGCAGCATACAAAGGAACTTTGAACACCAGCAATGTTGTTACAAATAGTTTGTTAATTCAAACTAATTACAAATTATTTGATAATACACTAACCATTGTGACTGAGAATATACATGGCTGCCAAATATCGTCCGTGTTCAATAAGCACCTGACATTCAATTCTGGTCTATGCAGCTAACTATACCCAGAATCACAATTTCGCTACCTAAAACTTAAATGAACATCTCAATATATTCACTTTAACTAAGAAAAAGTGATTTCCGGACCAGCAAAATATTTGTTTCCGATGTCTGCTTCACTTTTGATATTGCAATAATGCTGAACTTATGTAAGAGGATCCGGCATTCAGAATTCAGCCATCGTCTATAAATGAATTTTGGCTTCAATATCGCAAGACTTTTTTTGTTCGAAGGTTATTAGCATCAATTCTAACAGACAAAGAATATACATGAGAATGCCCAGTCCGTATGCCTATTTGGCCGTGATTTATAGCGACTCACTGGACAGACTTCCATCAAATCGTGGTTGTACATCAAAACGAATCCAGTTTACATTAGAGCTAAGCGAGTCAATGGTGTGGCATAATACCATTAACACTGTTAAAACCAGCTACTTGTTGCAAATGGTACAGATTCGCAAGGGATTTAGATGTAGATGGTTCCAGGAAGACGAAATCAGTATGTATATGGACTGAAAACGAGAAACAAATTATCTAGTTCACTGCCAGATATTGTAATTAGAGATACAGATTCTATTGGTAACAATTGCTTTGTGTAAAGGGATCAGACAGACTTTTTGTGAAGGTTCATTCTAAGGGCGTTTCTCAGAAGATTTGACAAGCATGGCTGATATGATGATAGAATAATTGAAGAAATGTCGCTCGGTTTTGAATGAAATTAACGCTTAGGAAATTCCATTGGTTATATTCTTTGGCAGTTTAATAAGGCGATGCCTGCAAGCAAGATATTACCTGATTGCCCCCCTCCCCTTTCCAACTGGATAAAATGAATTATACATATGATGTAAACATACATGTAGCGCTAAACAATATGCATACCACATTCGGATTTCACCACCAAACATCACACAATATACCAATTACTGTGTACGATCAGGTAGGTCAATGATATTGTGTACACACGAATTTGTTCTGTAATGGGGATGTTAGTTGATGCTGATCTGAGAGCTGTGCGGAAAATAGCATTTCCAGTGGCACCTCGTATCTTCTCTGTGGATGGTCCAAGAAAGATGGCCGGATGTTCACATTTCTCTCCACTCCATATCGATTTACATCGGTTAACAGAGACTACAGGTAGATATGGTTGTTTCGATATCCTGTCTATATTTTTGCATTGGATTCCTATCACAATCGCTTATACCTTACCAACTTCTCTTCTAAATGAAAGTGTGTCCTCACCTTTGAGGTTTAATGTCAAAGAAGTCTTCTCCAATAAACCATTAACAGCGTTGAAAGCCATGTTAGTGAGACTGGAGATATACTTATATATTAGATACGAACACAATACCCGGCTATTGTTATATTCTCATGAATAAATAGCTCTTCCTTATCTCCCTAAAATCTTACTCGAAGCGTAAATTCAGATTAATGAACTCCGTGACATGGAACAACAATGATTCTGTATTCAGCTGAGTGTAGTTTGTTAATCCTGTTCAGAAAATTTCTTTTTACCTTGAGTTTGCTTGACATGACCTTATAAACCTCCTAATGTAAGCTACAATGCCAATCCAGATAATAAGTAATTATCCACTCTCGTTGAATATATTTGCTAGGAGAACTTCACATTCCTACTGACTCGAGGGGGGGGGGGGGGATTTGGCTTAATGTCACGCTCAGGGTTGTTTCACTGATATGGTGACAGCCGGTTTGGTTGATGGAGGAAGCCAGTGTACCCGGAACCACCGCCCGTCGGCAAGTAACTGGCAAACTTTCACACATGGACCGGCTGGGCCCGAACCCGTGCCGGTTCAGCGATGTGAGACTAGCGGTCACTCGCGAAGCGCCTTAGACTACTCGGCCACCAAGGGCCCCCTACTGCCTCGAGCAGTGATTAGACTTAACCTCGGAAATTGGATATTTCACAAAACCCTGAAATGTAGAACATATCAAAAGTGTCTCTGTGACGATGACGTGAGATTATGTATTCTTGCCATCACATTCAGATCCCTGTTCCTTTATGAATACGACTATATGCGGGAACTATTAAACCATAACCCATTCAAAGCTCGTTCTATCTCACTAATCAAACGTTATACAGATAATTTCTTGCCTTTGAAAACTGGTGACCACTTCTCTCTTGCAGGAAAACATCTTGCATGTTGTTGCCATTTTTATTTCATTTTATGCATTTTTGGATTTGATAATAACTGTCGTGAGAAAAAGGTCTTTCGATTATTGGCGCAGATATTCTTTTGAGGACGACGACTGAATATTGAATGTCGGATCTGACGCCTGTACCTTGGTAGTCCATATGTAGGAGACGCCGTGGAGGATATACCCAGTTTCTCTGTATGTGAAAGAAACAACCTTTTGAGTCCCATTGTAACATTTTATTTATACTAATTCTCCAGGAAAACTTATTCTCGCACCGTTTCTCCGAAAAGAGCGGCGTTACAATAGAGACATTATTGACTAACGCAATTAATATTCCAGAAAGTCCAGCATGTACCACTTTCTCAGTTGCATTTGGTAGATCCTGTGACAAATTTGACGATTTTCAATCAACGTCACAAAGCACTCTTGAGGGAACTGATTCGAGAGAACAAATCCGTTTAGCGACATCATTCCAAGTTCCTCAAGTTTAGTGATAAATATCACACATGGGGGGGGGAGGGGGGCAGAATATACGATCGTAGCTTACAGGTAAGAAATCAGAGATTGATTCAGATTGGAATCTAACCCACATCGTCTATGCACCAGCTGCCTGGTCATACAGGACAGACGCTCTAACCACCACTGTCACATCGTCTATGCACCAGCCGCCTGGCCATACAGGATAGGCGCTCTAACCACCACGGGCACATCGTCTATGACACCAGCCGCCTGGTCATACAGGACAGACGCTCTAACCACCACGGTCACATCGTCTATGGCACCAGCCGCCTGGTCATACAGAATAGACGATCTAATCATCAAGGTCATATCGTCTATGACACCAGCCGCCTGGTCATACAGGACAGACGCTCTAACCACCACGGTCACATCGTCTATGACACCAGCCGCCTGGTCATACAGGACAGGCGCTCTAACCACCACGGTCACATCGTCTATGACACCAGCCGCCTGGTCATACAGGATAGACGCGCTAACCACCACGGTCACATCGTCTATGACATCAGCCGCCTGGTCATACAGGACAGACCCCCTAACCATCAAGGTCATATTATCTATGACACCAGCCGCTTGGTCATACAGGACAGACCCTCTAACCATCAAGGTAACATCGTCTATGACACCCGCCGCCTGGTCATACAGGACAGACCCTCTAACCATCAAGGTCATATCGTATATGACACCAGCCGCCTGGTCATACAGGACAGGCGCTCTAACCACCACGGCCACATCGTATATGACACCAGCCGCCTGGTCATACAGGACAGGCGCTCTAACCACCACGGTCACATTGTCTATGACACCAGCCGCCTGGTCATACAGGACAGACCCCCTAACCACCACGGTCACATCGTCTATGACACCAGCCGCCTGGTCATACAGGACAGACCCCCTAACCATCAAGGTAACATCGTCTGTGACACCAGTCGACTGGTCATACAGGACAGGCGCTCTAACCACCACGGTCACATCATCTATGACACCAGCCGCCTGGTCATACAGGACAGACTTGCTAACCACCACGGGCACATCGTCTATGACACCAGCCGCCTGGTCATACAGGACAGACCCCCTAACCATCAAGGTAACATCATCTATGACACCAGTCGACTGGTCATCCAGGACAGGCGCTCTAACCACCACGGTCACATCATCTATGACACCAGCCGCCTGGTCATACAGGACAGACCCCTAACCATTAAGGTCATATCATCTATGACACCAGCTGCCTGGTCATACGGGACAGACGCTCCAACCACCACGGTCGCATCGTCTATGACACCAGCCGCTTGGTCGTACAGGACAGACCCTCTAACCATCAAGGTAACATCGTCTATGACATCAGCCGCCTGGTCATACAGGACAGACCCTCTAACCACCACGGTCACATCGTCTATGACACCAGCCGCCTGGTCAAACAGGATAGACGCGCTAACCACCACGGTCACATCGCCTATGACATCAGCCGCCTGGTCATACAGGACAGACCCCCTAACCATCAAGGTCATATCATCTATGACACCAGCCGCCTGGTCATACGGGACAGACGCTCTAACCGCCACGGTCACATCGTCTATGACACCAGCCGCCTGGTCATACAGGACAGACCCTCTAACCATCAAGGTCATATCATCTATGATACCAGCCGCCTGGTCATACGGGACAGACGCTCTAACCACCACGGTCACATCGTCTATGACACCAGCCGCCTGGTCATACAGGACAGACCCTCTAACCATCAAGGTCATATCATCTATGACACCAGCCGCCTGGTCATACGGGACAGACGCTCTAACCACAACGGTCACATCGTCTATGACACCAGCCGCCTGGTCATACAGGACAGACCCTCTAACCATCAAGGTAACATCGTCTGTGACACCAGCCGCCTGGTCATACAGGACAGACCCTCTAACCATCAAGGTAACATCGTCTATGACACCAGCCGCCTGGTCATACAGGACAGACCCTCTAACCATCAAGGTCATATCATCTATGACACCAGCCGCCTGGTCATACAGGACAGACGCTCTAACCACCACGGTCACACGTCTATGACACCAGCCGCCTGGTCATACAGGACAGACCCTCTAACCATCAAGGTAACATCGTCTGTGACACCAGCCGACTGGTCATACAGGACAGGCGCTCTAACCACCAAGGTCACATCGTCTATGACATCAGCCGTCTGGTCTTACAGGACAGGTGCTCTATTCACCAAGGTCACATCGTCTATGACACCAGCCGCCTGGTCATACAGGACAGACGCTCTAACCGCCAAGATCACATCGGATATGACACCAGCCGTCTGGTCATACAGGACAGGCTCTCCAAGCACCAAGGTCACATCGTCTATGACACCAGCCGCCTGGTCATACAGAACAGGCGCTCTAACCACCACGGCCACATCGCTTCTAACTATAGGGTTTGTGGTGCTACATTTCGTAGTCTAATTTCACTTTAACCTGGGCTAAGGGCCGCATTGGCATCGTGTCGTACAATATCTTCGTGATGTTCATATGGGCAACCGAAATCAGAGCGCAGCTGAGGGACAATATGCTGTAGAAAACAACTTGGACATTCATTGGTATAGCTAGGCCTGCTTGAATTCTGGTGCTAATAGATTCATGTGAATAAGCTCTCTTCGTTATCATGATTACGAACACTGCAATAGCTGGGTACTTAAAGTCAAATCCGATGAGTGTATATAAAGCTTCTGTCAGTTATACACCATTAGCATTGTCTGAATTTCTCATTAAAGATTAATCGACGCTACATACTTGGCACTGAACTCTGTACTTAAAATCTGGTGATATCACTCATTGCAATGTCAATGTGTGACTGAGTACATTTACTGAAATACACTTAATATGATGTGTGTTTGTATAGTGATGTGTTTCATTGATTAAAATAGAAAAGTTAGGGAATGTAGATGGGAAAGCTACAGTGTACACGTTCTCTTGACATTCCAGCGATGGATGGTGTGATAATATCTTCCGTTGTATACTCCAGAAACAGATCCAAATATTATGTTTTATCTGGACTATGACTGCTCCATTCTGATCGAGTTAAATTGTTGAGATATGTAAGAAGTGGGAAGAGTTGACGTCGTCTGGTTAATAAAAGCAAACCTATGGCTCCACGGAAAAGCCTCCCTCGGTACCTCGCATTTAGACAAGACATAGCCTTGGTATCTCATCCTCGTTTTTATTGCTAGTGTTCATGAAACTATGAAGTAACCAAAATGCCCTCCTAGAATCGGCTGAAGCGGAATTAGATATGCTAGCTCTGAAGCTGTGATGACCGATCAGCTCAAATAAGTGTTCAGTGCATCAGATGTTAATGGATGAGCATTTTATTACCAATCTTAAGTTATACAGGAAGAAATAAACAAAGTCATATCAAGAATCACGAAAATCAAGAATCGCGAAAATAGTCTTGGTCTCCCCACCTTTTCCATCGGTCCTACCCCCAATAATTATCGCCTGGTCCCTAAGGATGTGGGGCTCCACATTCAAACTCGGATGATCATCGGATAAAACAGTTGCATGATATAGGCATGCCACAATGTGGTCCAAATATTTACGCGATATTGCACTCTTGCACGCCTCTCCTCTCCCCTTCCCACTATCACCACATTTTGCCAATATTTAGCATGCTTAGTCTCATGTCATCGTGTTACGTATTATATGATAGTTGTAGTCTTGTCTGCTGGAACTGTAACAAACTTTTCGTGGATTGATAAGAATCTCTTGTACAGTGGTGTCTCTCTTGATTGATACAGGTCGGGAAAGAGAGTTTCGGACTCAATCAATCTCCTGATGCTGATTTGTATGCGATTTTATACCAAGTTCCGAGTCATGAAGCTCGCAACTCAGCTAGGACACGTCGTTATTTCAACAATATCGCGCCATATGTATTCATGTAAAGTTTGTAGGATAATCGAGAAAATCAGGAATTTATTGGCACCTTCGAGCTGTGGTCAGCCCTGCAATAAAACGATTACATTGCTGTCTGTTACATATACAGCAACGAACGAATTTATCGACAGAAGGATCGATAGGTGCCTAATTTAGACGCGCCGTCTCTAATTTAGGAGCATGTTTTGTCGCGTTGACTTCTTAATTACAAGCGGTATAGGACGCTAACTGTAACGCTATTTGATCACTATCATAAAGCTGATGACCTCAATGATCTGGTTATAGAATCGCTACGGCTACCGGAAATTCAATTTATTTGGGGTTTTTTATATTTGATTTATAATTAGAAAGCGTATTTTGATTTCTGTGCTTAAAGGAGAATGTTGAATACCAAAAGCCGACGCCCACGAATCTACCCTTTGGAAGCTCCGTGACGCACTTGTCCTAGACGATGGGGTGAATGGGGGAACTCGGTGAAAAGTTAACGAGTTTCCTGCATGTGATTTCTGTACTGTATCTGTTACCCGCTTTTTGTACGTGCATGGGCAGGGACATATCATTTTAAATTGTCCATTTAAACTCGGTCTCCTCTACAATAGGCACCGTATTTATGAAGCGTGGGAGGACGGAGCCAGGTTTATAGCGTTTCCTTGTTGGGATATTCATTTCTATTGATGCCGTCGCGATCCCAGGCAGTATCGCTTTTCATATTAAGAATAGTTTGGAAACATTGTATAATTCCACATTGAGAGTAGTGACCTTCTCCCCGCTAATAGCTTTTGATTTAACATTATTTGAAGAGTCGTTTTCCCTCTTTCGCCCTCGAATAATAGAAGCATGTTCGTAGGAGCGCCTGATCGAAGCTGACGTTAAAATCACTCGTTAATGACGTAAAACCGTCCCATTGCGGAGAAAATGATTATATTTTATTGATCGGCGAGAAATTTGCACCTGAATCCCAACATATTCATAGTCGAGCTTCCATTAGATGAAGAGAATGTATATGTAGGTGATATATGGAACTCTTTTTCCTGCCTCCTCCCTGGATAACAAAATCTGTAATTCTCTAACATTGAGCGCTAGAATTTCCGTACCAACTAGACCTAGTATTACCAGAGGAGATTCATGTTTCCATTGCTATCTATTTATCATTTGACTTTCAGAATTAAAGTAACTACTTTCAAACTGCCTTCTATTGTGGAAAAGGTAATTGACCGGAATTCTACGTGGATATGTTACCGTACTCCCGGTCAGCCAGCAAGGAATTGCCCCCTGTCAAGGTCATTAACCCACAAAGTATAGCAGCAAATAACGGAAAGGCTACATGGTGATATCATCGAAACCATTAATACAAACTCACACCACAGTTAAATACAAAAAGAAATGCAAGTCGATAGGCACCAATCAGCGCGTACTACAATAACGTCAAAATCCGAAAAATGTCATTATGTTACTAAATGGATTTATGAAGAGAAACTGAAGAATAATAGAATCAAGTGTTGCATGATATCGTATAGAAAAAACTTTGGGAGTGAAAGTGTATGCAGTAATTTACTGAAATATGAGAATCACATAAACAAACTATGCTTTCAATCAGCTATGCAAGATTGAGTAATATCTTGGTGACGCTTTGTGGGAGATCTACTAAATTACTAGCGAACGCGCAAGTTGGGTAAAACAGGTCCGCACATAACCGCCAGATAAGACCCTTGGTTGGCAACCGAGCTCTTCAAGGAAGTGTTGTATCCATAATCTCTCGTATAACTGAGTAAAACGAATACAGAAATCCAACGAGACATCCTGGTGCTTCTGTCGGCAAACTGGTTTTCACGGGCAACTTAAAATATCTAATAATCAAAAGAAATTCCCAAGTCATATAATGTATCTCAGCCATGCCTCGGTTATGATTGTTTCTTTGGACACATAGTCTCCAAACACAATCAGTATGTTTGTCAGTAAGAGATCAGGTGGCGAATCGAGATATCCTGAGAGAGCAGGGATGGGCATAGGGGGAATCAGGAGAATCCGGGGAAAAATCAGGGGATCAGGACGGGAACAGGCGGGAGAATCACAAGTGGGTCAATATCCGGAATATGACATTTCGATCACCAGTGTTTGATCATGTGACTGCAATTTGTAAATACTAGGCGGCCATTTTTGATCACGTGACAGTTGAACCAAGAGAGAACAATCTATTGACACATACTAGAGTTATTATATTCTAACCAACATAGGCAATCAAGTCTCATCCATGCACCATGCACCCATATATTGACATGACTGCTCAACACAGTTTTGAGGATGACAATAAGGAAAGGTATCTCGATTTTAACTTTAAAGGCTTTAACCTCCATGCGCGACATAGCCATGCTATATGAAAACACCCCATCGTCTGTCTCATATATCGGTCATCTAAAGGCAAAGACAAGCAGTTAGCTTACCGTCGACGTAATGTTGATGTCATCAAGCTGGATGTATGAGTATATCTATTGAACAGCGAGGAATATGGGGAATGGCAAACACAACCATGCTACCCCTTCTAGTATGAACATAGGAGGAAAGGAAGCGACTATATAGATAGTAATATAAAGGATATGCTAAAGGACATAGGAAAAAGAACTCGTGGCATAGTGTAATACATCTAATACATTGTTTTATTGATCAAATAGTCAAAATGGTAAAAAAAAATGAATATTCTTTATATTTACATGTGTCTATTCTTAACATAATTTTTTTCATTCATCTTTCCGAATCATCACTGTCTGACCCGTAACCCACACTTCTCGATTTCTTGAAAATGTCACTCCGTGTTAAATAAATAAATTTGTGAAAGGTGAGCACTATGTGACAGAGATAACTATGGAAGAGTGAGGGGCAGACAGCGAAGCAGAAGGCAGTAGTCTCGGAAGTGAGCTTCCTGAACATGACGAACAGAAAGCAGAGCCTATCGACATCGAGCAAGTAGATTATGAAGCAGAGCATGGAGATAAGTCTGAAGCAGGACATGATGAGTCAGAAGCAGAGACGGATGATGAGCTTGAAACAGAACCTGGTGATGAACCTGAAACAGAGCCTGACAATGTTCCAAAAGAAACCAGAACGTTTCAGTAGCATTGATGCAAACCTTTCCCTAGCGAGATAGCCAAATTCAAGAGATATGTCAGTATGATAAACAATATTCAGATAGATTCTATTCGGTCCCAGGCAACTAAAACGATATTGTGATTTGACTTGAATGTGATAAAGTTTTCATGAGATCAAACACTTGATTTCTGTCGCTAACCTACGAAAAATAGTACAAAAATCCGTTGCATTGCCTTTCTAAATAAAGCTTGTCGATTTCATTGAACAAGAACAATGTGTCCTACTTAAAATTATCCGGGAACTCTATGCTTCGGAATGCAAGCACGATTATTTTGTCAGTAATTTGCAACAGATTCCTGAAAAAGTTATTAGGAAATATTTATTAAATGCCCTCTCAAAAGAAGATAGTGCAGGGTATGAATATATACTGATACATTCATATGCAAGCCTTCCCAACTACAGCTACAAGTCAACAGATGTTCGAGACATATTTTCGAGACATGTAGCAATACTGATCGATATAAAGAGGTGGAACAACGACCAACTGCTCAAGAAGGTGTCTGGTGTACATTGGCAAAAGTTGCTGTGAGCTTTAAGCTTGCCAGATCAAGAAGAGCGAATATAATAAACATGTTGCTGAGGTGGTTGATAAAGTCCACGTGACAAGCATGTATTAAATCTCCTGTTGACAGAGGTACTTGGCGTGCAATTGTTGGTTTCTGGACGGCTTGAAAACATCGTTTGACCGGTCGTCACTTCTAATCATTCAAACACATGTGCAGAAATCTCTTGCGGGCTGTCATGACATTCAATATTCTTCCCAAACCAGAATGCAAAAGAAAACACAGAAACAGATCAGCACAAGGCTGCCTTGAAGTGGCAGACCATCATTTTGAGAATCCTATCCAGATCTAACAAACTTGATGTTGAGATTATTTAATTCATGGGGCGAGGTTACGTTAGAACTCTAGACTGATATGCGAGACGCTTTTTTTGAACAAAGCATCGTGACTGAACATGCCACGATGTGTCAGTATTTTACAGCAGTTGTATGACATACCCATAGCTATCGCAACTGCGTATACCTACACACTTAATATTAGAGCACCACGTCACCAGAATGAAAGACGGCAGGTTTAAATTTAAGCAAAGCTATACTGGTCTTTCAATAGCCATTATGCAACAGCTGATGTACAGTATTCTTTAAATGAGGCAAGTGAACATTATGATTAAATTTTGGCCAGCAAGGCAAAAGTCTACTGTGATGTAGAAGCTGTCCAGGGACCATCAAAGCCCTGCGTTCGTTTCCAATATGAAGATCATGACTGGGAAAAAAATTCAAAAAAAAATCTTACAGTAACTACTTATCAATTTGTTAAGATAGCTCAAGTCCGAGTTGAGGAGGAAGCTGTCTGTGAGTTAAATGGACCACCATTGACAAGAACACGTGTGAGTGGTCCAGCACTTTCATTAGTCAAACCCAACTTTTTTGAACCTGAATCTACGATGGGACACCTAAACGAAACTCACTTTGGTATGTTTTTGGACATGTGCAAAGAGTATACACGAAGGAAACTTTATCAGCTAGCTCCTTTGAGATGCATGTACAAAGCATGAAGGCGTGGTTTTGCGTCGTTGAACTGAATGGGTTTTCTCTTGCATTTTGTAAATTATTTTGAAGCATAAAAGGGCCAAACATTGTTACTTTGACATTAATTGAGCTGTTTGCTTGAAGTGGATAATGTATGCCCTGCTTTGCGGTTTATTGAGTTACGCAACATGTATCTCAAATTACGTTTCACAAAGAATTGGTGCCTTGAGATACATGTACACCGTGTGTAGTTAGTGAATAGGTG
Source organism: Hanleya hanleyi (assembly GCA_036873755.1). NCBI lineage: Eukaryota > Metazoa > Mollusca > Polyplacophora > Lepidopleurida > Hanleyidae > Hanleya > Hanleya hanleyi. Next base: position 147,531 of record JAVTVY010042234.1, read on the forward strand.
CTTTGAGCTACATCTACAGTGTATGTATTTCGTGAATCGGTGCTTTGACATACATGTACAGTGTATGTATTTAGTGAATCGGTGCTTTGAGATACATGTACACCGTGTGTAGTTAGTGAATAGGTGCTTCGAGATACATCTACAGTGTATGTATTTCGTGAATCGGTGCTTTGACATACATGTACAGTGTATGTATTCAGTGAATTGGTGCTTTACACTAACGAAATATAAAAAGGCAAACACGAGTCAGCTCTTGTATACACAAGAGTTTGGTCTGCTGAGAGAAAAATACAGATCACACCAATCAATTTATACAGATGGTTCTACAGATGGTGAGAGAGCAGCATGCGCTACTATCTTTAGTTCCAAAACTAAAACCTGTCGACTACCAGGTAAAAGTTCGATATTCACTGCCAGCAAAAGCTATATTGTTGGCTTTGGATGATATTGGGTCCACTAAAAAGAAAAAAATATGTCATATTCTCAGATTCTCTGTCATGCCTTCAAGCGATTAAAAGTGGAACTTCGACTCATCCCAACATCTTGAAAATTCTACTTTTATATGACTGTAGATTTGATCAACAGATTGATATTGTGTTGGTTTTTTTGGTTGCCTAGTCATGTTGGCATCAAATGTAATACTGAGGTCGATAAAATGGCTAAGGTAGCCCTAGATGATGAGGTTGATCCCGTTGGAATCCCATATAGCGATTTCATGAGTTCAAAAAAAAAACCTTAGGCTATACTCATCTGAACAGCCAGAAACGTTTCGATCAAGCCATGATCAGGCGATGTAGAATCGGCCATACACGATTGGCTCACGAACATTTACTAAAAAAGAGCCAGTCCCAAGGTGTATTCCAGGCCACGAAGATCTCACAGTGAAATATATTCTTATCAACTGTATAGATTTTAAGATTATAAGAGATTCTTTTTATCGAGCGACTACTTTGGAAGATCTTTTTAGTCGGGTGAGGGAGGACTGTGTCTTGGGTTATTTGAGAGAAATCGGTCTGTTGCATAAGTTTTAATGTATGTTTTAATGTGTTTGATTACTAAGTTATTGGCTTGAGTACTTAGAATTTTGTTTGATCGTCTCTATATAGCTGAAATATTGCTGAACGCGACGTTAAACCTTAATTAACTCTCTCTCTCTCTCGGTGCTTTGACATACATGTATAGTGTATGTAGGTAGTGAATTGGGTGCTTTGAGATACATGTATAGTGTATGCATTTAATGAATAGGTGCTATGACATACATGTACACCGTATATTAGTGAGTCGGCGCTGTGCACATCATGTGTAGTTAGTGATTGATCGGCGCTGTGAGATACCTGTACACCGCATGTAGTTAGTGAATCGTTGCTTTAAGGTATACACTATTGCAGTACATGTAGACTGTATGTGGTTGGGACCAGTATATTGAGATACATATTTAAATCTTTTAGATTGATATATATATAATTGAATCAAATATTGGATATGTATTCAGTGGACAGAATCAGATAATTTTGGATTAGTATCCCTACCAATTTTTTGCATTTGTCACTACAAAATACAGCAAAATTATCCAAATTATGTTTAAAGTCCCGAATGGTTTACATACAACCAGAGTGAGTCTTCCTAATGTCTGGAGAACCAACTTGAACGACGTTAATGTATATAAGAAATGAGATAAAATGTAACTCGCCAGCAACTCCGCAACCAGTTGGAATATGTTGATCAAATGAATTCCACATTTGTAAAAATATTTAGCAATTACCTAGAATTTAGTTTTTTCCTTGAATTACATTCAGTTCTACAAACTTATGGTTTGCCAACATATAAAGAAAGAACAAACATGAATGGTTTGTTTTTATTTATTGACCAGATCATATATTCATTAAGCGGTAGATGGCTGGTTGTCCTGTACGAAATCACATTTACATTGGTGGGTGGAGGGAAATAAAATAATATTACGTGGGTGGTGGAGTGAACAAAACAAAATATTCTGCCATGATTCATCCCATGTACCTTCTTCTGGAACAGTCCTGAGTGGAATATGTAATGCCCACTCACTATTACAGTGTGTTAATTATGGGAAGATCAAAGATTAATAAAGTATATGGATTATTACATGATTGACGATACTGATATTTCTGCTCATAATTTTAGAGACATCTTCTATATCCGACACCCAGTTAGAACATTTCATCCTGTTCAGTGTATGTACCAGAGATGCATGATTTGTGTTGGTTGTGAATGTTGCACCTTTTAGCGAGTTTTGTGAATATAAACTGCGGGTTTTTTTGCATTTAGCGGTAGTTTGCTAGATGCGAACCAATTATACAATTTGATGAGCTCTTTCGACATAATTTCTATCAACAGCGTAGAATCGTTGTTGGACAGCGTGGCAGATGTGTCATCAGCAAAGAGTAGAATTTTCAGGACAATAATGTCACAGATATAACTAAGTAAAAGAACCGAACTTAAAGTAGACCTCTGTGGTACTCCACAGAACACCAGTTGAAACGGTGATATTGTATGATTATATTGTGTGGAACGGTGAGATTGTATGCTTATATTGTGTAGACTATTGTTAGAAGTTCCCCATAACCCATACTAATCTAACTTGTATAGAAGGATGTTGTGGTTGACTATCAAATGATTTTGGTAAGTCCAGGAAATTATGATAGAATATTTCTTGGTCTCTCTGGCAGCAACTAATTTATCATGCAGCGAATTCAATGCTAAATGTGTGGGTGATTATGTGAAAAGTGATAATCAAAACCATTAGCAATTTTAGTTGGATAGATTTGTCAATATTATTTTTCTGAACATTTTGAGTTGGGAGGGCAAAAGATTTCTTTCGATTCATAAGACAATTTGATATTTCTCATATGCCTTTGAAGTAATTGTTATATTAATTAAATTTCACTTCAAAATAGTTCTTTTTTTTTCTCATTTTAGGGTGTGGTTTAACATTTTCCTCTACAGGTTATATTCTTTCGTGAAATCCACATCAGTTAAAAAAACTAGGATAAGCCGTATGTAGGCCTATTGATCACGTTCAGTGTTTCTAAAACTACTGTGGCAGAATTAGGTGATGGGAAACATAACTTGTAGTAAATCAGCTCATTAACGTTCAAGGCCATTTCCTATTTTACAGTATAGCGTGGGCTTTCGAGAATCAATAAAACGCAGTTTCTTCTTGGCCTGCTTCAAGAACTCTTGATTTTAAAAGCTCATAATCATGATAAGTATATTGTCTCTTCTCCAAACCGGAAACCCCCGTAACTCGTGCTCATTGATTGATTGAATATATGTACATGTAATGTCGGATGTGATAGAAGGACAATTGACGTCAATAGACTAATCATCTCTTCCTTGAATGATACCAACATCTATAATAATGTACTAATGACGTAAAAGGATTCAGATATTTAGGAGATTCTGGGCCCAGAACGACAAAGGATGTCATTTTATTTCATTATTACGCCATCGGATATTTTCTTACTCAGCCTGGAATTCAACGTCAATGAATCCTTCGATTTTACTGACGATACTACTTGCCAAACTTGTAATATTGCGTCGAATCCACCACTCAGAAGTATTAAAAATATGAAGATCGATGCTGATTTGGTCTGCTGCATCACATCTTCACTTAAGAGACATGAAGGTCATTCTGGTCAAGCTATTTTCTGCTATGTAGCCATCAACAGAATATCGTACTACAAGAGGAAGACCAACAATATGAGGTAGTGTCATCTAGAATCTTTAGTAATTTTACCAAACGTCTCTGTTTGTTTGTATTTTTGTGTGATTGTTCGACTCGTACGGTCACAATTTTGGTCGAAATGTCACGCAACTTCATCGGAAAAGTATTAGGGTCACTAATTTCAAGAAGGGCATTCGAATTTATTTTGGGCGGTGAAGGGCGGCGATCAAGACCGCAAAACTTAGATAGGAAAAACTGAATTAAAAAAATTAAAAATCAAATCCAAGATGGGTCGGAAGCCAAAAAATGTGCATATAAATGTCACATGTGGAAACCAGAATTGAGGGAAGAAGTGTAGTCAAAGAGGACATTTAACACCCAATCCACGCTTTGCTGCACCCTCCTCCCCCTTCCTCACCCCCCTTCCTCACCCGAACTAAATGAACTACACACCCACTGGGACCGGGAATTTTGTCAAGGTAAATCATTTAAAGCAATTTTTCATCCAATGCAATTACGCGTTCATTGTGAAGGTTTGAAGTTGAGAATAAAGTATATCAAATATTTCAAGTATATCAAGTATATAAATACACTGAAGATCAGAAAGTATTATTTCATTCATTTCTTAGTCATCTGAGTGCCGCCGTTTTCTTGGCGAGATTGACGTGATTTGGTGCTCTGAGCACCAAATAACATCACATCAGCGTCACGTATAATTATAAATAACGTTAAATTTTAAGGCTTGTCGTGGACCAGATCATGAATATGAATGGATAGGGAAGACATAAAGGAAAATTCTCTCCAGATTATGAGAGCTATTATGAAGACAGCATTGATCCTAGAGAGACAGACCAGCCTACTAATACTGACAGCATTGGTCCTAGAGAGACAGACCAGCCTACTAATACTGACAGCATTGATCCTAGAGAGACAGACCAGCCTACTAATACTGACAGCATTGGTCCTAGAGAGACAGACCAGCCTACTAATACTGACAGCATTGATCCTAGAGAGACAGACCAGCCTACTAATACTGACAGCATTGATCCTAGAGAGACAGACCAGCCTACTAATACTGACAGCATTGATCCTAGAGAGACAGACCAGCCTACTAATACTGACAGCATTGGTCCTAGAGAGACAGACCAGCCTACTAATACTGACAGCATTGATCCTAGAGAGACAGACCAGCCTACTAATACTGACAGCATTGATCCTAGAGAGACAGACCAGCCTACTAATACTGACAGCATTGATCCTAGAGAGACAGACCAGCCTACTAATACTGACAGCATTGGTCCTAGAGAGACAGACCAGCCTACTAATACTGACAGCATTGATCCTAGAGAGACAGACCAGCCTACTAATACTGACAGCATTGATCCTAGAGAGACAGACCAGCCTACTAATACTGACAGCATTGATCCTAGAGAGACAGACCAGCCTACTAATACTGACAGCATTGATCCTAGAGAGACAGACCAGCCTACTAATACTGACAGCATTGATCCTAGAGAGACAGACCAGCCTACTAATACTGACAGCATTGATCCTAGAGAGACAGACCAGCCTACTAATACTGACAGCATTGATCCTAGAGAGACAGACCAGCCTACTAATACTGACAGCATTGATCCTAGAGAGACAGACCAGCCTACTAATACTGACAGCATTGATCCTAGAGAGACAGACCAGCCTACTAATACTAAGAGATTATTATATATCATGTATAGAGAGATATATTTACCCATTCTACACACGATGAATATGGTGAGAATATCGATGAGAAGAAGCGAACAGTATGCAAGACAGGATTATAACGGAATGAAACTGGTAAAAGGATAAAGAAAAACTATATTCCAACAATGGTGGACGGAGTAGATGTACGTCCAATGTTTTATTACTACGTGATCAATTGTCATGAGATTATATTTATAACGAAATATTAAACAACAGTAACTATGAGGGGTATGAAACAGAGGCGAGGAATGGGCCTACGATAAGGACAGTGATGATTCGGAAATATTCATGATTTTGTTTTAAGAATAAAGTAATACGTAAATTGAATATTCAGAAAAGTATCCATTATGTTTGATGTACTGTATCTGGTTGATTAATAAAACCTTATGTTACTATATAATGACTTGGTATTCCTTTTTCTATGTTGTTTACTCTGAATAGAATCGTTTCCTCTCTTCCAATGTTCATATTCGAAAGTATCGAATTTCCCAAATTCTTCAGGGTGCTGTGTACTATATTTCTCGGAGGCTTCCTGTGTACAGGCCACCGTTTGGTGTCTGTCATATACTGCTTTAAACATAGAATTATTTGATATATGAAATATGAATAGGTTTTATCTATCTCAGGAACATTTTCATGTCAAAATATAACGTGATGAAAATGCTTGCCGCGTCAAATTTTCTCCATAAATTTTTCAAAATCAAAATCAAAATAGGGTTACCTCCCCGCAATGTCATCCTCTCAATAGCATTAGTAAATACATGGTCCTGAACATATTACATCATTTCCCGCAATAACGTCGCTTCCGGTGATGACGACACATCCGGCGATGACATCACATCCGGTAATGGCATTACTTCTGTTAATGACATCACTATTTCTCTCTGCCCAGATCCCTCCCTGATCGTGATCATGTGGGCCAAAGAACTAATTTTTGCACTACTAAGAGCCTAGGTTATTATGGTGAGCGCTTTACCATGTGGCTCACATAAAATCAATATTCTTTGAAGTAAGCGGTTGCACATTCTCTAAAATCGTAGCGTCTGTGACTTTCTGTCTGTTTTTTTTTCAGAATGCTAAAACTGTCAGGGCTTTTGCTAGTATAAGGGAACAAGAGTCAAAGTTGTGTCGACCTACATTACAAACTCCCATGGACCTATACTAAAAACACCTTCAGCAAATTCCTTGATGCGGAAAATTCCATACCATAATTCTTCGTTCTGTAGTGGAGAATATTCAATAATTTAACACCAAATGTCTCAAATGTTATATTAACATAAAAATTCGATATTGTGCCGGGATTAATACTATCAGACTTGGGCTATTAGTTTTTAAAGCCTGTCCAAGCCTGGGGAGGAACCATTTCACCATTTTCTTACTTCTTGGGCTTGGATCTGAAACTTTTCACAGTATATCTAGGTTTCGAGCTACCAGAAAGTCCGAAGAAATCCAGGATATCTTTCTGGATGATGTTACAGTGACGTTCGATTCTTCGGCCAGATCCGAATATGTCTGCCAAAATCCAAAGTTTTTATTTATGTTATTTCCTTCGAAGAATATTTATTAAATTTGGAATACTTATGTGATGTAATAAAATAGTTTTTGCACACTTATATCCAGAGAAAAGCAAAAATATACGAAGAAAAATACATTCAACGAAATCATCACTTTTTGGTACCCCACATGATCGCCATTTGGAATTTGCCCATGATCCTTTGCTCGGAGGGTTATGCAGATAAGCTCAGAATGACTCCAATATAATAGCCGGCCCGGGAGTGTTAAAGGACAACAAGTTCTTTAGGATGACAAGAAGACTAGAGAACATTGAGGTCAGTAGTATTTTGAGAAGATAGACAAGCACTCAGCGGTTTCTAGTCTGGAAAATTGTGAGAAATATGATGATGCACTAGAGGTTTATTAGAGTGGATATGCGGTGGATTTAACAAGGACCGTGGCTGAAGCAACGTCAATTTTCATAATCCCAAATGGTTGAAAGCCTGTGATGGAAACATGCATATGCAAGTGTGCCTCGATTACTTTGCCGGCATTATCTGTTTGGTCCACGACATCGACAAAAATGACGTCGAAATGGTGAGATTTCTCAAACAGGGAGATTATGATTTCGAAACCTTGAAAGTCAAAGATGGGCCTGCATTGACCCACAGACAGATGGTCGATGCGGAGGTGTCCAAAATGTTGTTTCTTGATATGCACCCGAATGAGTTCCAATTGAGTTTACAATTGAAAGTTGTTTTCTGAACAATGTTGTTGCACAGGAGATCCAATTCTACAACAAAGATTCCTCGTGATGGTTTAAGGCAAGGCAGGACAACAGGCCTACGTTACCAAGTCTTTCATCATTAAACAATATGTGAGTAGAGCCAAGAAGCTAAATGGCATGGGTTTGACGCGGTTTGTCCAGATGTATTCTCAAGAGCATGTACACCAATAATACACAACAGATAATAACTCATGACCGTGATTTTTCGGAAGGGAAATTTGAATTAAGAAAGTTATACAAGGACTGGAATAGATATGTTAGAAATCATGAGCAGATTGCGAAAAATGAAAAACATAGTGGTAGAGAATTTAGAAAGCATTGAAGAAGGCAGATTAAAAGTGGTGCGATCAGAATGGGGCTGACTGCAGTGAAGATATTCCAGAGAGATGGTGATGTGGCGAAAGACATGTTGCAAGTATCACGATCTGGATCCGACTTTCTGGCCAAGGAAATAAGCAACGGAAGCAAGAAAGGTGGATTCTATCACAGCGGATAAGTATCTCACATCGATGAGCTGTGCGCACAGACCTGAAAACTGGATCTTGAATAACGATTAGTGTTTGATGAAGCCCTGAAGAGTACGCAATATTTTTGGTCAAGTCATTAACTGGGGAGGCAAATGATCCCAGTCCACCGAAGATATGGTCGATGATGCTAACTTCGGGAAATGTCCAGTAATATATGTCCTAGTGCATTGGATGAAATACATTCTTCGTAATTAATGCGATAAACCTATCCAACCGTACATTCCCAAGTGCGCTCCAACTGGGACAGAAAGAATCACCATAGAAGGACATACTCTGAAGCATACCTTTTCCTTAACTTTGGCGATGAATACCTGAGGCTGGCGAACAAAAATAAGAGACACGAATAGAAACTCTGCTTTAAAAACCTCAAAATGTGGATGTCGAGGAAATTCCAATTGTCAAATGGTATCATATTTTCGTTGGGGTCAAAAAACTACAGAGCAACGGGACAAGAAATTTGATGGAGTGGACATATTGCATTTTGGAGACCTGAAAGCCATCCAAGCCGAGGACATCTTCCACAACCAATTCGCCGAACTATCACATTCAGTGTGAGTGACATAGTTTCTTTCCTATGAACATGGAACAAAATCACCCTCAAGGCAACTACATGGAGTATGCCGATATCCTGAATCGGATCAGTGAGCGAACCAAATACTGGAAATGCACGAATCACCCTGACATTTCAACCGATGCCAGGTACGTCACATTCACAAATACTTCGATCAAGAAGATCAACGATGCCAGACTTACTCAATGGTTTGACTGAAGAACAGTCCAAGAGACCTGTTGGCACTCAACATGTACAACACAATCAAAGACTACAACCCGCCTATTAGAGAATCAGACAGCCAAAGATACGCCGCTTCGAAACGAGCACATTTTGAAAATCGAATGCAGATTCCTGCTGATCTAGAGAATGGCGACACATACGACTGTCTGATCAAATATAACAGCAGCAACGAAGATATCAAGCAGGTCCTCGTCCACTTTTATAACAAAAAGTGTAGCGTGCAAACGCCCCCCCCCCCCTCCATTATGGATAGTTGTTGCATCTTATAAACAGACCCCCCAATCTGTATCAATATATTTATATATAGGGGAAAATGTTTTTTGTACATGTCTGTACATGTCACTCGACAAATATATGTAAGTTTATTGTTTCGGTGGGAAATTTAAGCTGTACGACGTCGGACATTACAGGTTAGTTTTTCTAAGTTTCTTGCATTTACCAGGTTACCTCGTGTTAAAGCGTTTACTCCATCAGACGTCCATGATGCTCATCCATTAAAAGCGTTGTTTGAGCTGGTTGAGCTGATCTGTCATCACAGCTCCCCAGCTAACGTATTTTATTCCGCTTTAGCCGATGCTAGAGGTCGTGTGGATACTTCACATTCTCCACATGAACAGCTGCAGTAGAAGTGCGGCTGAGATACTAAGGCTACGTCCGAGAATCCACCGTACTCTCGGGTCTGAATGTTAGGTGTCGACGAATGCTTCCTGTAGAGTCATATGGTTGCTTTTTAGTCGCCAGACGTCGTCAATTTTGTCCACCTCTTGCATATCGCTCCAATTTATTCCCACCCCCTTTCCTCTCTCATAACCTCCCCCACTTCTCTCCCTGACAAAAATTTTTTAGGCAAATGGCGATGCAGTGAAAAAATCTTTGCTCAAGACAAGATCCCTTCAGAAACCATTCCTTTGACGTCATCAACATCTACAGATCAGATTTTGTCAGTCGATTACAAGAGTTAAAATCAATACGAGATTCTTCTGATCCGGATATCACAGAACCCAGAAACGATATTAGTGCAGGATTGAAGGGAATGAACATCCAGCAATACGTTTTCAGCTCGTTACATCTCGATGGAAGATTGAATGCTATATCAGGCCAACCCATTTTTCATCAAAACAACACGATCTGCTTCTCTACAGCTCCAACCATTCATCACAATGTTATCCTCTTGGTCTTAGACAAGGACAAACAACATACACTAGAGGAGACCAACTACATTGATCACATATAAAATCAATCCATCCTCTAATTTTAATTCTAGAACAATCTTGCACCTGGAGATTGGTGGCACTCTCATCGCTGATATGTGCCAGCTGGAACGGAAGAATTGTGGGTGGAATAGGTAGAAAATGAGGTGGAATAACTGATTATATATCGTCTACCTATCCTAGTATATGTAGAAATTCTGATCTTCGTTTTTTTTTAAATGAGAGATATTCGCAAGAATAACTCATATTTATAGCGTACACCATTTTTTTATGTATGTCATCTAATCGGCGAGAATTTGTCATTGAAACACCATTTGAGCCAATTTTCTTCCATGTGCCGAGTGATTTACTGAGCATTTCAGTGATTTTGGAATGTACCTCTGTTGCAATACAAGCGTTTAGTCTGTCATTCAACATTCAGCCATCGTTCATTAAAATTTTCGCGTCCATAATCCAAAGACATAATTCACATAACAGCATTAGCACCAGTTTAAAATAAAATCATAGTTAAAGCAACGCGTTTTATCACAAATCCCATTTGAACAGTGGCAAATCGCTATAACACTCAATGCAGAGGCAACGCGTTTTGTCATCACTGTTGCATTTTGTCACAATTACGACAATACGACTTAACTTAAGAGTCAACGCGTTTGTCACAAACTGAACTGTGACAAAACTGGTTAGGGCTGTCGATTTGAAGGACAAATCATCTAAAAGGCTGTCGCGTTTTGTTCATTGTGGAAACTTACCAGATTTGAGCCGTACGACGTCGGGGATTGCAGGTTAGTTTCTCTTGGTATTCTGGCATTTACCAGGGTTACCCCTTGTTGAGGCGTTTACTCCGTCAGACGTTCACGATGCTCATCCATTAAAGGATAGGGGCCGTGTGGGATACATTACAGTCTCTACATGAACAGCTACAATGAAAGTGCGGCCGAGATACTAAGGCTACGTCCGAGAATCCATTGTATTCTCGGGTTTGAATGTTGGGTACTGAGGGATGCTTTTCTGTAGAGCCATATGGTTGCCTTTAGTCGCCAGACGTCGTCAATTTTCCCCACCTTTTGCATATCGCTTCAATTTCTTTTGTCCTCATGCCCTCTTGTAAGACGCCATAACCGTACTAATTCAAACGAGAAGGTCGTATAGACTTTAGAAACCAGGTTACAATGTGATTTGGAAGGGAGCAGGCTCGGAGTTGGATCAATCGTAATGAGACCGTCAACTTTTGTCATGTGATGATTTATGAAACTTTTCACTCCATACCAACAATTCATTCAAAAACACGTTTGAACTGATCACATGAATCATTACGAGAAAGCGCTTAATAGGCGCGAGTGATAATACCAACATACTCCATACCAACAATTCATTCAAAAATACGTTTGAACTGAACACATGGATCAATACGAGAAAGCGCTATAGGTGCGAGTGATAATACCTTGAACACTCTGCTTAATATTTACCGGATTAAACGCACATCACTAATGTCAGTGCGAAAATATTGAGAAATTCTTCCCCAAACACTCGCAGTCTGAAGTCTCATCGCATGAAAGTTTTACAACACATGCGGCGAATCCTATATCGGAAAAACCAGAGCAACTCTATTTCGTCGTGCTCAAGTTGGAGGATTGGCCAGGAAAATGATAACCGGAGTCTATTCATCGCCGCACCGGGATCTATTCATCGGCGCGCTACCGTCCCACAATCCTTGGCGATTTCTGTATTTCGCACTATGTATAAAGAATGAACGAGGTGAAGCGGTTTCATTTCTCAAGCAGCACTTATTGAGAACTCTTCATTTAAAGTAATCAAATAATCTTGGAATTATCATAATTTACGGTATCTTAGCTTATAGAATTAACTCTCTTCTCCCTTTCCCCGAAAAGCGAATGTGTCATGTGTGATTCACGAATCACGGTATGGACTATATACATCATAGACCTAGTAGCCGTTCAACCAAAACGATGCAGAAGGATGGAACTCCCCTCACACGAAGAATGCGGTCATGTAGACGTATTATTACAATACGTATGGTGGCAATTAGATGTTACAATGCAGGGATATTTGATAACCTCAAATGCCACCAACTGCCAACAAACAGCCAAATTCACGCAATGGTGGATATTGGAACAGATATAAAAAGACGCAAATTCCGGCTATCGTCTCGATACAGGCGATCCACAATCGGAGCAATGGTCGGGTTTATTGGTTAGATAACTTCACACCAGTAAAAGCGAAACATTTGAAGTGAAAGACCAGATTTTACAAGATCGCTACCTACTCAACGGAATTGATGTGTACGTGAAATTATACCGAGCCCTACCGCAGTTTATCTTCATGTCAGCAGAGGAAAACCTAACTCATAACTCGTTATTGATAATATTTACTTGAAAATGCTGAAAGTTCGAGTGATCACGGCATTATATTGGGTCAAACTGAAACCTTAGGACGAAGTACCGCGATCTACCCGTTCAATCGAAGAGAGATGCGAATATCTACCATATCAGCCGAATGGGTTAGGCGCAATTGGAAAAATATGTTTCAGTCCCGAAATCCTTCCAGATGAATAATAGTCCAGTAAATCTAGCGCATTTTTGGGGTCAACCCACCACAAATTGCGACAGAATTTATTTCACTGCTATGCATTTCGAAAAGGTCTCCAGAATAACATACTAAAAGTCTACAATCCCATATGCATGGGAAATATCTTAAATTTCAAGTTGAAATTTGAGGTATTTTTCGCGAAATTTCAGTGTTTACCCATCTCTTGCTCCTATAAGAAAAACTTGTACTTGGTACTAAGCGTGAAAGAAATGAGTCATTACTTACACTCATTCCATTCGTTATCATATCAAGGTTATACTCGGCTTAAAATAATACCCTTGCACGAAAATATTTATGGAGAAATTCAAAATGGCGGATGTATGGGGTCATTCTAAATCTGAACTTTTTACCACTTTCATGACAGTCCAGGCAATCTATCTGTTTTTTTAGCTGGACCCAAAACAAATTGCAACAGAATTTTTTTCACTGGTATGCATTTCTAATAGGTCCCCAGAACAACATACTAAAAGTCTACCAAAATCTATTTGGTGGAGATACGACTTTTTCTAAAAAAAAAAATACACCATCATGCTTCATATAAGAAGGTAGACAATATTGGTTTGTCTCTGAATAAGGACAGTTTATCATCCAGAAATCCAATCAATACATGATGATCTAGGATACATTATTCTATGGGGGTGAAAGCATTTGCATTCCCAATGGATTTGCTCATAAAAGTAGATAGCAAAACGATAGTTCGGCACCAGGGTATATAATCATACATGGTAATATTCTGCCAGTTGGCATTATTTCCATTAGCATTGTTATCCGAAAGGGAACTGACAAGTTGTGATATATTTTCTTTCAACCTATGACAATCACAGACAATAGTTCCATCAAAAGATATAACTCTATTATCACAAGCACGGTCCGACATTCAATAGTGTTTGTACCTTGTTGGAAAGAAAATGCAGCCTTGCCAATCAGGAGAGAGAAATTAGATTCAACGTCGCGTTTAGCAATAGTTCAGATATATAACGACAATCTGCCAAACATTTATGATCCATCACAATTGTTTGTAAGACAAATGTTGTTGATGAAAAAAGAATAATTATGCAGATCCTAATATATCATTTAATTATCAAACAAATAATACTTTGAATTATAGGCAAAGTTGACGGCATAACTTATCATGTTTCATTTTACATTCTGGTTCATGGTAACATTATTAGGAGAAGTGACTTCTCATACATATAGTTGATGTCTTTTATTGTTATTCCCCATGAACACTGCCATAAGTTGAGAAACATTTCACAGCATTATCAATCCCAATACCAGTCTTCGCTAATGTCATTTTCAAAGGTCTGGGTTTGATGAGTTTGCACAGCTCAGTTTGCATTCTCCACACACACTTGAACAATCCAGGCCATGACCCTTAAAGGCGCATCTGCTTCAGCTGCAATCCTTCTTGCAGTTCCACCTGATAACCTCAAGTAACCCCTGAAGCTTGTCGCAGATCAGTTTTCGCAGGGAGAAACCGATTGAATTGCCCACTCCCATGTTTGTGACTGCAATGGATGGTCTTCCCCTCAAGTCAATTCCTTCGTCTGGGTTACTATTGTACAAACATATAAGCGTTTTCTATGCTGCTGCAATAAATGACCTTCGTCGGAACTCCCATGACCTGGATGAACACTTCAGCTTGTTGGCGAAATAGCTCAGTGACAGTTGTCTTCTTCAAGGTAGCATCTTTGTCAATGCCATATGGTCGGAATACTGTGTCACAGCCCAGAATGGCATGCACAAGCAACATATTTGTAAAGACTTGCATTCCCAGCACAGCCTTTGTCTTCTTGACATTCTAAACTCTCCGGAACCGCTAGTGACATGGTCATTCAGTCAAAGAAAGACGAATTGCTAGCAAATAACGTCAACAAGTAGCAGTTCATTACTCTTATGAGTGACCAGTTGGAACGGGCGGGATGTTTCATATGCAGATGTTTTTATTGTAAAAGCTGCCGTTTAATCGACTGAAAGCATCAAAACTTTGGTTGGTGATGATATTGACCTGTTAGTTCTGCTCTGTTTTCATGCAGACATGGATGACAATGACATCTACTTTCAGCCAAGAGAGAATGCAAAGAAACGGATAGTTTGGAATGTCAAGAAGACAAAGGCTGTGCTGGGAATGTAAGTCTGCACAAATATGCTGTTTGTGCATGCCATTCAGTGCTGTGACACAGTATACTGACCATATGGCATTGGCAAATGTGCGGCCGTAAAGAAAACAACGCTCAATGAGCTATTTCGCCAACAAGTGTTCAACCAGGCCATTGGGAGTCCCGATGGAGGTTATCTATTGCAGGTGCTTGTGTGTTTATACAATGGTAACCCTGACGAAGCAATTGGCTGCATGAGATACAAGCGTTTCTGTGACAAAAACGAACCATATATGTGCAGGTACAAAACCTTCCACCAACATCAGCATCAGCTAAGTATCAAGGTTCGCGCGTTTAGAGTGGAAAGGGGAAGACCATCCATTGCAGCCACAAAACTGAACTGCCACCAGTTTCACTGGCACTCTTTGAGGTTATCAGGTGCAACTGCAAGAACGATTGTAGCTGGAGAAGATGCATCTGTAGGAGCATGGCCTATATTGTTGAAAATGAAACATGGTAAATGGCATGGTAGAACGTCATGGTAGAACATCAAGTTTGCCTATAATCTAGATTATTATTTGTTTGATAATTAGATGATAGGATCTGCATAATTATTCTTTTTTCGTCAAAACATATCTGACACACAATTGCGATAGATCATTAATGGTTTGCAGAGCTTTATTTTTCAACAAGGCACATGTTGTGATAATAGAGAGATATCTCCATGAGTGGGTTTGTGGAAATATTGTCTGGACAGTTATCGATTGAAGGAAAATATATCACAGCTTGTCATTTCATTTATTTTGGGAGAGCATTCCTCTTTCAGATGATTATGCTAATGGCAAAAATGTTAACTGACTGAATATTACCATGTATAATTCATATAGCCTGATGCTGAACTATCAGTTTGCTATCTACGCTTATGAGCAAATCCACCGCGAAGACACATGTTTTCACCACCATGGCATACTGTACCCTGGGTCATGTATTAATTGGATTTCTGGAAGATAAACTGTCCTGATGCACGGACAAAACCACAATATTCTACCTTGCTTATATGAGGCATAATGGCCTATTATGTATTATAAAATGGCGTATCTTTGTTTTCAGAAAAAGTCGTATCTCCACCAAATTGATTTTGGTAGACTTTTAGTATGTTGCTCTGGGAATCTATTAGAAATGCAATTTGTTTTGGGTCCAGCTGAAAAAAAACCCAGATAGATTGCCTGGACTGTCATGAAAATGATAAAAAGTTCAGATTTAGAATGACCCCATACATCCGCCATTTTGAATTTCTCCATAAATATTTTCGTGCAAGGGTATTATTTTAGGCTGAGTATAACCTTGATATGATAATGAATGAAATGAGTGTAAGTAATGACCCATTTCTTTCACGCTTAGTACAAAGTACAAGGTTTTCTTATAGGAGCAAGAGACAGGTAAACACTGAAATTTCGCGAAAAATACCTAAAATTTTAACTTGAAATTTAATATATTTCCCATGCATATCTGTTTGTAGACTTTTAGTATGTTATTCTAGGGACCTTTCGGAAATGCACTGCAGCAAAAACAATTCTGTTGCAATTTGTGGTGGGTCAAACCTCAATTTGACTGGACTATAATTGGATTCTTCACATCAAAGAGAGAGAGAGAGAGAAATAAGGTTTAACGTCGCATTCAGCAATATTCTTCACATCAAAACAGAGACTATAAAGCCAACCCCTTCAACTTCGGTCATTTCAATCTCACCAGTATCTCGATGTATGTTGATGAAGAGAATGCAACAGGCCGACCCTTCCATACATAATTTGCTTCATTCCCGAACCGTCTAACGATATCTCGGCTTATCGAAGATTGTTCGACGTCACTGGAAAGACCAGAAGCGATTTCGGGAATGACATATAGCCAGAAAACTTTCCCATAGGATTCGCGTTGCACGCGTTTACTTTTGAACCATCGTCCGAATCCGCTCATTTTGAAGTGAACCATATTAGAAATATAATAATCTACGATCAGCGATGAATACTAACTATGCATTCAGATAAATACATAAAAGCACATATCGAACGAGTCTTCCCGGCAGACTAGATTCCAACGCCTGTGATTAACGGATTTTGTGGTTATATCATGGATACCAATTTTTCCCACTTGAATGAAAGTCAGCGAGTTCTGTTTTATTTCCGCGGACGCTCTGGATATATCTTTGATGCATATGGACACTACACACTTCACATCACGTATAATAATTGCCAGTCATACAAATATAACAGCTTTCAGCTCCAGGGAGATAACTTTCACACATATTGACATTTTTGTCTGTACTTTCATTACATCCCGTTCAGGATATACAACCCGATACAATCGGTAACTGTTCACTTACAATCGCTGTCATAATGATTGCTATGTATACCATTCCAGAGCTGATTATTTCAGAAATTGCATACGTATAATCCATATGAATCCTGTACAATTGTGTAAAAGCATATATCACTAAGTTATATATTAGTAAAAGATTGACTTTGCTATTTTTCTTTTGTTCTGATTCACTATATTAACCCTTTTCCGTATTCAAGTGTTCCGTATTCAGTATTCGGCATTCTCTATACTCCTTTGTCTTGAAGAACTTACTCGATGATTTTATTTTATTCTTCACGATAATCATAGATGTGAATGAATGAAAGGAGTACCACTCGCGTGTCTGTTTTGATACCAAAGACTCTGCATCTTTCACCGCGGATCGTCTTATTTACATACGATATTGAAGAGGCCTGGGTATAACACATCTTTGTCTGATCTGAATCAATTGCTGAATGATCAAGACGTGTACAGTCTTCGTACACCCGTTCGCTATACATTTGAAAGAAATAGAGTTAGGACTACCGATATCGATAATGTATGGGATACAGATCTGGCTGATGTGGCCTATCTTACGAAGAAAGGTGTTAAATATTACGAAGAAGAAGAAGGCAGATTACGCTGAAAGAGGTATCAGTACTATTAAGAATGTGACGTATACTTTATTGACAAACAAACATATCGTTATAAAGAGGTATTGCAAGACATTGTACATGATTACAATAATCGCCCTATCCTCAATCAGAGAGAGGCCGATAGAAGCGAACACAGATGACTCGCTAGTGTGGAAACAGTTATACAGTGAACTCTGGGAATGTCAACCCAAGGAATCCCTAAAAACCGACCGTAATCGTTGGTCCATTTTTCGTCCCACATTAAATGTACATACCAAGGCCCTGAAGTCGTGTCGATTACTTAATTTCTGAACTCAATTTCCCGAGCGTCTGTCAAAGTTTTGGTTTTCAACAAATGTTGTTTATGTGGAAAATTATCCCAACAAATGTCCCGATCAGGTGTTAAATAATCAGTCTCATTTGATATCTGCTAGGGAAACTCGCTTTACAAGAGACAATACCAAACCTAATGTTCACCCAGACAAATGTCATAAAAATTCGCTCAAATTTAGTTTCACAAGATCATGGAATGACATGCCTTTGCAAAATTCATGCGTCGTAAAGGTACCTCACTTTTAAAAACAAATTTCGTAAATTTGTTTTAGATAAATTGCGAAATTTTTGTAAACTATTGTTTTATCATACTATATTGTTCTTATAAGCTTTAATCTGCTGTATGTTCTGAAAGTTTTACTTCTTGTATCAATATTTTTAACCTTTTCTGAAGGTTTACTGATGTTTTATTATTATGTTTTATGGCTCCAGTGCAAAACAGTTCTAGTGTAACTGACACGGACTCAAATAAAAACTGACACTAAGCTTATCGAAATAATGTTAACTGACCTCGGAAACACCGACGTAGCATGATTACTGACCGACCGACGGCAGTAGGTGGTCGTCCGAGGGTCGACACAGAAGTAGTACAGTAAGGTGATTTAAAGTAGTATTTCCCAGGGAGATAACTCTTGGTGCCCTTGATTCCAGGTTATAGTATAGGAAGCGGCCATTTACGGCCTTTGACCTCTGAGGCCGCGCGGAGGTCAAGGCCGCTATAGTTCCAACAGGCGGCGCCCTCTCTTTCAACTCGAATTTCTCCGCGGTCTGGTGGCCATGCGGTCTGCTTCCGCGGCCACAGAAAATAATCTCTTGTCAACCAATGTTAATGTATATGGGAATGCCTAAAAACAGTATGGGAATAGAAGTTTTTGGACCGAGGTGGGTCCCTAATGGACCGATTGGGTCGAGTGAGGTGTCAAAGTGAAGCCCTCCTCGAGGATCATCCAGTCATGGGTGGGTGCATGTAACAATTTCTCCAGAAAAAAGCGGAACACGGACTCGTACAATATACAATATACGGAGAAATGCCTGTATTGGGGGGGTCAATTATTTTCGTGGGCTTTACTATGGGTTGTCGGGTCTCGTTTTCCTCGTCTCGCCAAGAAAATTACAATGGGAAGGGTCCCGGAGCGAATCAGTGAAATTTTTGGGAAAAGTCACCGAGGTCTGTATATAACTCCATAGGCTGGCTATGGGGGGTATACGTCCAACCTGGGAAATTTACACACGTTCATTGTGATATGGGTTGCTTGGATTTGTTTTTCACGTCTCGTCATTTAGAACACGATGGGAAGGGTCTCGAAGCGCAACGGTGAATTTTTTGGAAAAGAACCATAAAGCCCATATAGTCCCATACTGGCTATATGGGGGTATAGGTCCAATCGGGGAAATTCACATACGTTCGTTGTGATATGGGTTGTTTGAATTTGTTTTTCTCGTCTCGTCATTTAGAACACGATGGGAAGGGTACCCGAGCGAATGGGTGAAATTTTTGGAAAAGTACCGGATAAATCTGGATATAGGCTCATATAGCTCCATTCTGGCTATATGGGGGTATAGGTTCAACCTGGGAAATTCACACACGTTCATTGTGATATGGGTTGCTTGGATTTGTTTTTCACGTCTCGTCATCTAGAACACGATGGGAAGGATCTCGGAGCGCAACGGTGAAAATTTTGGAAAAGTACCATATAGCCCATATAGTCCCATACTGGCTATATGGGGGTATAGGTCCAATCTGGGAAATTCACACACGTTCATTGTGATATGGGTTGTTTGGATTTGTTTTTCTCGTCTCGCCGAGAAAAACACGATGGGAAGGGTCCCCGAGCGAAACGGTGAGATTTTTCGAAAAGTATCGGGTAGGTCTGGATATAGACTCATACAGCTCCATACTGGCTATATATATGGAGGTATAGGTTCAACCTGAGAAATTCACACACGTTTATTGTGATATGGGTTGTTTGAATTTGTTTTTCACGTCTCGTCATTTAGAACACGATGGGAAGGGTTTCCAAGCGAAACGGTGATTTTTTTGGAAAAAGTTCACCGAGGCCTGGGCAGGCTCATATAGCCACATACTGGCTATGGGGGCATAGGCCCATACTGGGTGGACGTTTTGGGGTCTAGGTGAGCCCCTAATGATCCTATAGTGTCGTGTGAGGTCTTATTTTGAAGCTCTCGTGGAGGAGCATCCGACTGGTCTAATAGTTCTTCCGTTTCCAATACTCTGCGCATGCGCAGTCTGGCCGTAGTATAGAAAGCAGGCATTTTGGTGGGTATGTGGGTGTGTGTTTGGGGTAGAGGTGGACCGCTATGGGTCCGAATAGGTCGTCGAAGGCGTCAAAGTGAAGCTTGTGTGGGGTAGAGTCAGAATGGAGTGTTTTAAGTGCAAGTCGCGTCAATCTGCGCATGCGCAGTTGGTTGCAGTAAGTAAAGTGGCCATTTTGGGGCAGTGCGGGAAGGTATTTGGTGTCGAGATTGACCATCCTTGGTCCGAATGCGTCGTGCGGGGTGTCCTTTTGTAGCTCTCGGGGTGTAGACCCCGATTTGAGGGCTGTCCACGTCAACTGTGACGTCATCGGTGACGTCATCAGTACGAGTAGTAGCGAAAGTGGACATTTTGGGGGAGTGAAGGAAGGTAGTAGTGAGGGACCATCCTTGGTTCGAATGCGTCGTGGGAGGTGTCATGTTGTAGCTCTCGTGGTGTACATCCCGATTTGAGGGATGTTCACGTCATCTGTGACGTCATCAATAGGAGTAGTAGCGAAAGTGGACATTTTGGGGAAGTGAAGAAAGGTATTTGGTATAGAGATGGACCACTTTTGGCCCGAATGGACCGTGTGGGGTGTCATGTTTTAGCTCTCGGGGTGTACATCCCGATTTGAGGGATGTTCACGTCGTCTGTGACGTCATTGGTGAAGTCATCAGTACGAGTAGTAGCGAAAGTGAGCATTTTGGGGCAGTGAAGGAAGGATTAGTATTATAAAAGCGCATTTCGAGCCCTATTGACCTTGCGGCGCAATGCGCAATGAGTGTATGCGCGCGTGTGTGTGAGTGTGTGAGTGAGTGAGTGAGTGAGTGAGTGAGTGAGTGAGTGAGTGAGTGAGTGAGTGAGTGCGTGAGCGGGATCCGACTGGACTAATCTATCGTCCGTTTTCATCATTTTGCGCATGCGCAGTCTGGCCGTAGTATAGAAAGCAGGCATTTTGTGGATTCGTGGAAGTTTGTTGTGTGATGGACCATCACTGGTCAAATGGACCGTGTGGGGTATCAGTGTGAAGCTCTCGAATGGCTGTCACCCGTAAACACCCGTCGTTACGCCTTAACACCTGTCTCAACGACTTAACGCCCTATCGTTACGCCTTAACACTCTAACATAACGCCTTGACGCCATGATATAGACCGGAGAGAGAACAACAACAACAAGGATGACACATGAGAGAACAACAACAACATGAAGTTTTTTTTCATAAAGTTTATTCTCCCCAATATTACATCATACCCACGCTGGGGGAGCCGCGTTGGGTATGTTTGCAACTCAAGAAAACTCTTGTCCAATCAGAGGCCACCATTTGCATCTGTCGTGTTCGTTCCTGTGCGTTAGATGTATTCTTGTCCAATCAGAAGTCTACATTTCAGAAAGACATGTGACGCAGTCAGTATGTCGGCACCTCTTCCCACTTCCCTTATATGTGTTGTAATTTTTTCCTGTATATGGCGATATTCTGCTGGTGGACGTTTCGTCCCCGAGGCCCGCCCCCTGTACAGACCTTTTGGTCTTTGATATATGTTGGCATTTGTGGGAAGTTGATGCTGGGTCGACATCGGGCCTTACAGACTAGTCTTTTGTATTAAATGCCGTCATTTACATCTGACGACGATACAGCTCACCAATCTCCAATGTACGAGTTGTCACAGCGAAACAGCTCACCAATTACCAGTATTCGAGTTGTCAGAGCATTTCCATCATAGCTCTCTAGATTTGTATCTAATACCGCTTATGCCGGTGCTAGGGGCCGTGTGGTCATATCATCCAAGTTGCCACATGAACAGGTACAATAAAAGCGTACCTGAGATACAACACATATCACGAATCGTTAGATTCTTGGTATGTGCTTTAGAATAGGTTAACCAGAAGTCTATTCTGTGAAGTCATGTGACGCAGTCAGTATGTCGGCACCTCTTCCCACTTCCCTTATATGTGTTGTAATTTTTACCTGTATATGGCGAGATTCTGCTGGTGGACGTTTCGTCCCCGAGGCCCGCCCCCTGTACAGACCTTTTGGTCTTTGATATATGTTGGCATTTGTGGGAAGTTGATGCTGGGTCGACATCGGGCCTTACAGACTAGTCTTTTGTGTTAAATGCCGTCATTTACATCTGACGACGATACAGCTCACCAATCTCCAATGTACGAGTTGTCACAGCGAAACAGCTCACCAATTACCAGTATACGAGTTGTCAGAGCATTTCCATCATAGCTCTCTAGATTTGTATCTAATACCGCTTATGCCGGTGCTAGGGGCCGTGTGGTCATATCATCCAAGTTGCCACATGAACAGGTACAATAAAAGCGTACCTGAGATACAACACATATCACGAATCGTTAGATTCTTGGCATGTGCTTTAGAATAGGTTAACCAGAAGTCTATTCTGTGAAGTCATGTGACGCAGTCAGTATGTCGGCACCTCTTCCCACTTCCCTTATATGTGTTGTAATTTTTTCCTGTATATGGCGAGATTCTGCTGGTGGACGTTTCGTCCCCGAGGCCCGCCCCCTGTACAGACCTTTTGGTCTTTGATATATGTTGGCATTTGTGGGAAGTTGATGCTGGGTCGACATCGGGCCTTACAGACTAGTCTTTTGTGTTAAATGCCGTCATTTACATCTGACGACGATACAGCTCACCAATCTCCAATGTACGAGTTGTCACAGCGAAACAGCTCACCAATTACCAGTATACGAGTTGTCAGAGCATTTCCATCATAGCTCTCTAGATTTGTATCTAATACCGCTTATGCCGGTGCTAGGGGCCGTGTGGTCATATCATCCAAGTTGCCACATGAACAGGTACAATAAAAGCGTACCTGAGATACAACACATATCACGAATCGTTAGATTCTTGGTATGTGCTTTAGAATAGGTTAACCAGAAGACTATTCTGTGAAGTCATGTGACGCAGTCAGTATGTCGGCACCTCTTCCCACTTCCCTTATATGTGTTGTAATTTTTTCCTGTATATGGCGAGATTCTGCTGGTGGACGTTTCGTCCCCGAGGCCCGCCCCCTGTACAGACCTTTTGGTCTTTGATATATGTTGGCATTTGTGGGAAGTTGATGCTGGGTCGACATCGGGCCTTACAGACTAGTCTTTTGTGTTAAATGCCGTCATTTACATCTGACGACGATACAGCTCACCAATCTCCAATGTACGAGTTGTCACAGCGAAACAGCTCACCAATTACCAGTATACGAGTTGTCAGAGCATTTCCATCATAGCTCTCTAGATTTGTATCTAATACCGCTTATGCCGGTGCTAGGGGCCGTGTGGTCATATCATCCAAGTTGCCACATGAACAGGTACAATAAAAGCGTACCTGAGATACAACACATATCACGAATCGTTAGATTCTTGGTATGTGCTTTAGAATAGGTTAACCAGAAGACTATTCTGTGAAGTCATGTGACGCAGTCAGTATGTCGGCACCTCTTCCCACTTCCCTTATATGTGTTGTAATTTTTTCCTGTATATGGCGAGATTCTGCTGGTGGACGTTTCGTCCCCGAGGCCCGCCCCCTGTACAGACCTTCTGGTCTTTGATATATGTTAGCATTTGTGGGAAGTTGATGCTGGGTCGACATCGGGCCTTACAGACTAGTCTTTTGTGTTAAATGCCGTCATTTACATCTGACGACGATACAGCTCACCAATCTCCAATGTACGAGTTGTCACAGCGAAACAGCTCACCAATTACCAGTATACGAGTTGTCAGAGCATTTCCATCATAGCTCTCTAGATTTGTATCTAATACCGCTTATGCCGGTGCTAGGGGCCGTGTGGTCATATCATCCAAGTTGCCACATGAACAGGTACAATAAAAGCGTACCTGAGATACAACACATATCACGAATCGTTAGATTCTTGGCATGTGCTTTAGAATAGGTTAACCAGAAGACTATTCTGTGAAGTGATGTGACGCAGTCAGTATGTCGGCACCTCTTCCCACTTCCCTTATATGTGTTGTAATTTTTTCCTGTATATGGCGAGATTCTGCTGGTGGACGTTTCGTCCCCGAGGCCCGCCCCCTGTACAGACCTTTTGGTCTTTGATATATGTTGGCATTTGTGGGAAGTTGATGCTGGGTCGACATCGGGCCTTACAGACTAGTCTTTTGTGTTAAATGCCGTCATTTACATCTGACGACGATACAGCTCTCCAATCACCAATGTACGAGTTGTCACAGCGAAACAGCTCACCAATTACCAGTATTCGAGTTGTCAGAGCATTTCCATCATAGCTCTCTAGATTTGTATCTAATACCGCTTATGCCGGTGCCAGGGGTCGTGTCGTCATATCATTCAAGTTGCCACATGAACAGGTACAATAAAAGCGTACCTGAGATACAACACATATCACGAATCGTTAGATTCTTGGCATGTGCTTTAGAATAGGTTAACCAGAAGTCTATTCTGTGAAGTCATGTGACGCAGTCGGTATGTCGGCACCTCTTCCCACTTCCCTTATATGTGTTGTAATGTTCGCTCTGAACCGTTTGTTCTAATCATCGCCGGGCAGGACAGGATACCGTTGAGGCAGCATATCCTCAGATACTTGTTTGCGCATTCTGAGTATCTATCAGTGCATGGGTGAATACATTCATCCGATGGGAAGATCCCGTAATTTGGTCACGAAGAACGTAACATTGGTCACCCTCTCTACGACCACTGGGTGTTGGGGCGCTGTTCATAGGCCATTCCAAGGCATCCAATTGGTCCACTTGGTCCAGCACGGGCTGTAGCGACGCCCGGTTAATGATGGTAAACGGTTGGTCAAATACCCGTATGTTACTGCTTGGGTAAAAGTATCGGCAGTCAGTATGTCGGCATCTCTTCCCGCTTCCCTTATATGTGTTGTAATTGTCCTGTCTCCTTATGCTGCAGTACATAACCAAACGCCAGATTTAATTTGAAGGACGTAGCTTGGTCATTGAAGATGGCTTCCACGTAGCTGCGTAGACGGGCGAGGTTGGTAAGTCGGAAATTGTAGATATCTTGAATAGGGCGATGACGGTGGAAACAGTGCCGTATCATGGGCCAATGGCGCCGATAGATGCCACTCCCTGGATGGGCGTCCTGTAAGAGATCGCTGGGAACATCCACCGCATCTTCCAGAAAATGTTCGTTGTTGTCAGGCGTAGGACTGCGAACAGTAATGCTAGGGACCGGCTGGATATCTAGGCTCTTCTGAACTGTAGGTATAGGCGGGCTCTCCGTGTTCGCATCACCAGTGACATTCATCTCCCCGGGCTCAACTTCACTAGGACAGAAGAGTTGACCACATTCTTCGCATGGACGCTTGGGTGGCCCATGAATTGAGCGTTCATGGCGCTGTAAATGATCTGGGCGCTGAAACGACAGTGTAGGCCTACATATCGTACAGCTATACCGGGCGGTTCCATCGTGCTTGGTAGCCTCATGGCGGCGCAAGTCGTGCCGGCGAGTGAATGATTTCGAGCACGTAGTACAAGTGAACATCTTGGTGGTTGACAGAGTGTCTGATGAAACGGCCAGGCCGTTTCCCATTGATAGCAAGCTAGCTGTTGATCTATTTTTAGCACACTCAGTTCAACTACCCCAAGTCGAGGACCGAGATGTACTGGTGTACGACTGGGCCGTATTGCGCGCGCGCGCGCGTGTGTGTATGTGTGGGAAGTGGGTTTTACATTCGGGACCTTTTCAACATCCGGAAAAAACCCGGATGTAAGATGAAGACCCGGATGTAACTCCACAGTACCCGGATGGAAGGATCCACTGGGAAACCCGGATGTTGACAAGGTCCCGAATGTAAAACCCACTGCCCACACATACACACACGCGCGCGCGCGCGCAATGCGGCTCAGTCGTTCACCAGTACATCTCGGTTCTCGACTTGGGGTAGTTGAACTGAGTGTGCTAAAAATAGATCAACAGCTAGCTTGCTATAAAAGGGAAACGGCCTGGCCGTTTCATCAGACACTCTGTCAACCACCAAGATGTTCACTTGTACTACGTGCTCGAAATCATTCACTCGCCGGCACGACTTGCGCCGCCATGAGGCTACCAAGCACGATGGAACCGCCCGGTATAGCTGTACGATATGTACACTGTGGTTTCAGCGCCCAGATCATTTACAGCGCCATGAACGTTAAATTCATGGGCCACCCAAGCGTCCATGCAAAGAATGTGGTCAACTCTGCTGTCCTAGTGAAGTTGAGCCCGGGAAGATGAATGTCACTGGTGATGCGAACACGGAGAGCCCGCCTATACCTACAGTTCAGAAGAGCCTAGATATCCAGCCGGTCCATAGCATTACTGTTCCCAGTCCTACGCCTGACAACAACGAACATTTTCTGGAAGATGCGGTGGATGTTCCCAGCATTCTCTTACAGGACGCCCATCCAGTGAGTGACATCTATCGGCGCCATTGGCCCATGATACGGCACTGTTTCCACCGTCATCACCCTATTCAAGATATCTACAATTTCCGACTGACCAACCTCGCCCGTCTACGCAGCTACGTGGAAGCCATCTTCAATGACCAAGCTACGTCCTTCAAATTGAATCTGGCGTTTGGTTATGTACTGTAGCATAAGGAGACAGGCCAAGTCCGATACTTTTACCCGAGCAGTAACATCCGGGTATTTGGCCAACCATTTACCATCATTAACCGGGCGTCGCTACAGCCCGTGCTGGACCAAGTGGACCAATTGGATGTCTTGGAATGGGCCTACGAACAGCACCCTAACTTGCAATGGGTCGTAGAGCGGGTGACCAATGTTACGTTCTTCGTGACCAAATTACGGAATCTTCCCATCGGGTGAATACATTCACCCATGCACTGATAAATACTCAGAATGCGCAAACAACTATTTGAGGATATGTTGCCTCAACGGTATCCTGGCCTCCCTGGCGACGATTAGAACAAACGGTTCAGAGCGAACATGGCCGAAGATGAAACTTTCTGAAATGGCGACTTCTGATTGGACAAGAACAGCCGATAATACATCTAACGGTCAAGAACGAATATGACAAATGCAAATGGCGGCCTCTGATTGGACAAAATGCTACTTAACATACCCACGCGGCTCCCCCAGCTTGGGTATGATGTAACATTGGGGAAAATAAAATGATTGACCTGTCATCCTTGTTGTTGTTGTTCTCTCACCGGTCTACATGCGACATTGTAAAGAGTACATGTTCATTGAGAGAGAGAGAGGGAGAGAGAGAGGGAGAGAATTACGGTTTAACGTCGCATTCCGCAATATTTCAGCTATATAGCGACATGGACAGCGGGTATGTACATGGATTTGAACAGAGTATGTATACATGGACGTGAACAGAGTACATGTAGAATGACATGCACAGAGTACATGTAGCTGGAAAAGGAACATGTATATTGACAGTATATGTACATCAACAGATTACATGTACAGGCACATAGTACATGTGTATGGATATGCTCAGAATACATGGACATGCGCAGAGTACATGTACTCTGTGCTTAGTGGCGTACCCTATGACCTACGGGCTATAGGGTACAGGGTGCACCACAGGAGCGTGCGCCTGCATACAGCGACACACACATGCATACACAAACACGCACACACACACACACACACACGCACACACACGCATGTTGACGAAAGGTGCATAGTGGGGACATCCGTACACAACCATACATGTGGGGACTTCTTTATTTTTTGGCTATTCAAGCAACCTGCTGCTGGTTTGTGTTGTGAACAGCCTCGGGATCTCCACGACACGTTCAATCCAGTTCAAATTTGCACAGCACCTGAAATAACCGAATCCGTATTTCCACCCCACAAGTGGGGACACATGAAACATACCGGCAAAGTGGGGACACCCAGTCAAACACACGTTTCTAATTTCAAACACACCCGCTTGAGTTTTCTCCAGTCAAAATGGGGACATATACGTTATTTATTTTTTTTACCATGGTGTTGTATACAAGATCATAAAACGGGCAGCGAAACAGTTTCCCAGTCTTTGTCACACCGGGGACGTCCCCGGTTGGAGGTGTGTCCCCAGTATGAAGGTGTGTATTCATATAAATGTCCCCGCTATACACCTTTCGTAAACGCATGCACGCACACGCACACACATACACACCGACGCATACACGCACACGCGTATACACACACACATACACACACGCACGCATACACACACGCATACACACACGCATACACACTCTCGCAAGCACACACACAGACGCATACACACATGCATACACACACGCAGACACACATACATACACATACACGCACACACATACACATACACGCATACGCGTACACACACACACGCAAGCCCACGCACACGCGTACACACACCCAAGCACACACACACAGACGTATACACACAGACACATACACACGCATACACACACACACATACACACAGACACATACACACACACGCATACACGCGTACACACACACACACTCCCACACAGATGCATACACACAGACGCAACCACACACACAATATGACTGACTATTCACATGCAGGACATGAGAGCTTCTGGACCTGGGCCTGGTAGAAATCCGGGATGGTGGAACATTCGTGAACATCCTAGGGTACAGGGTGCACCACAGGAGCGT
This sequence comes from Hanleya hanleyi, assembly GCA_036873755.1. Taxonomy (NCBI): domain Eukaryota; kingdom Metazoa; phylum Mollusca; class Polyplacophora; order Lepidopleurida; family Hanleyidae; genus Hanleya; species Hanleya hanleyi. The sequence continues at coordinate 176,676 of JAVTVY010042234.1, forward strand.
GCGCCTGCATACGGAGACACACACATACACACAGACGCATACACACACATGCATACACACCCGCACAAACACGCATACACACGCATACACACGCACATTCACACACATGCATACATGCATACACACACACACAGACGCATACACACACTTGCATACACACACACACGCACGCATACACACACGCATACGCACACACATACACACACACACTCACACAGATGCATACACACAGACGCACACATGCACACACACACACACACAATATGACTGACTATTCACATGCAGGACATGAGAGCTTCTGGACCTGGGCCTATTAGAAATCCGGGATGGTGGAACATTCATGAATATCCTAGGGTACAGGATGCACCATCAACTTACGGTTCCGGTCACGTGACAGTAAACATGGAAAACCCCGGATGTAAGATGAAGACCCGGATGTAAAACCACAGTACCCGGATGGAAGAACCCACTGGGAAACCCGAATGTAAAATCCACTGCCCACACATACACACAAGCGCGCGCGCGCGCGAGCGCGGAATGCGGCTCAGTCGTACACCAGTACATCTCGGTCCTCGACTTGGGGTAGTTGAACTGAGTGTGCTAAAAATAGATCGACGGCTAGCTTGCTATAAAAGGGAAACGGCCTGGCCGTTTCATCAGACACTCTGTCAACCATCAAGATGTTCACTTGTACTACGTGCTCGAAATCATTCACTCGCCGGCACGACTTGCGCCGCCATGAGGCTACCAGGCACGATGGAACCGCCCGGTATAGCTGTACGATATGTACACTGTCGTTTCAGCGCCCAGATCATTTACAGCGCCATGAACGTTCAATTCACGGGCCACCCAAGCGTCCATGCGAAGAATGTGGTCAACTCGTCTGTCCTAGTGAAGTTGAGCCCGGGGAGACGAATGTCACTGGTGATTCGAACACGGAGAGCCCGCCTATACCTACAGTTCAGAAGAGCCTGGATATCCAGCCGGTCCCTAGCATTACTGTTCCCAGTCATACGCCTGACAACAACGAACATTTTCTGGAAGATGCGGTGGATGTTCCCAGCGATCTCTTACAGGACGCCCATCCAGTGAGTGACATCTATCAGCGCCATTGGCCCATGATACGGCACTGTTTCCACCGTCATCGCCCTATTCAAGATATCTACAATTTCCGACTGACCAACCTCGCCCGTCTACGCAGCTACGTGGAAGCCATCTTCAATGACCAAGCTACGTCCTTCAAATTAAATCTGGCGTTTGGTTATGTACTGCAGCATAAGGAGACAGGCCAAGTCCGATACTATTACCCGAGCAGTAACATCCGGGTATTTGACCAACCATTTACCATCATTAACCGGGCGTCGCTACAGCCCGTGCTGGACCAAGTGGACCAATTGGATGTCTTGGAATGGGCCTATGAACAGCGCCCCAACTTGCAATGGGTCGTAGAGCGGGTGACCAATGTTACGTTCTTCGTGATCAAATTACGGAATCTTCCCATGCACTGATAAATACTCAGAATGCGCAAACAACTATTTGAGGATATGTTGCCTCAACGGTATCCTGGCCTCCCTGGCGACGATTAGAACAAACGGTTCAGAGAGAACATGGCCGAAGATGAAACTTTCTGAAATGGCGACTTCTGATTGGACAAGAACAGCCGATAATACATCTAACGGACAAGAACGAATATGACAAATGCAAATGGCGGCCTCTGATTGGACAAAATGCTACTTAACATACCCACGCGGCTCCCCCAGCTTGGGTATGATGTAACATTGTGGAAAATAGAATGATTGACCTGTCATCCTTGTTGTTGTTGTTCTCTCACCGGTCTACATGCGACATTGTAAAGAGTACATGTTCATTGAGAGAGAGAGAGAGGGAGAGAGAGAGGGAGAGAATTAAGGTTTAACGTCGTATTCCGCAATATTTCAGCTATATAGCGACATGGACAGAGAGTATGTACATGGATTTGAACAGAGTATGTATACATGGACGTGAACAGAGTACATGTAGAATGACATGCACAGAGTACATGTAGATGGAAAAGGAACATGTATATTGACAGTATATGTACATGACAGTATATGTACAGGCACATAGTACATGTGTATGGATATGCTCAGAATACATGGACATGCGCAGAGTACATGTACTCTGTGCTTGGTGGCGTACCCTATGACCTACGGGCTATAGGGTACAGGGTGCACCACAGGAGCGTGCGCCTGCATACAGCGACACACACATGCATACACAAACACAAACACACACGCACACACACGCACACACACACAGACGCATGCACACACAGACGCATACACACACACACACACGCGTACACACACACACATACACACACTGCGCATTGCGCCGCAAGGTCAATAGGGCTCGAAATGCGCTTTTATACTAATCCATCCTTCACTGTCCCAAAATGGCCGCTTTCGCTACTACTCGTACTGATGACGTCACCGATGACGTCACAGATGACGCGGACATCCCTCAAATCGGGGTCTATACCCCGAGAGCTACAAAATGGCACCTCCCACGACGCATTCGGACCAAGGATGGTCCCTCTCTACCCCAAATACCTTCCTTCACTGCCCCAAAATGTCCCCTTTCGCTACTACTCCTACTGATGACGTCACAGATGACGCGAACATCCCTCAAATCGGGGTCTATACCCCGAGAGCTACAACATGACACCTCCCAGGACGCATTCGGACCAAGGATGGTCCCCCTCTACCCCAAATATCTTCCTTCACTGCCCCAAATTGTTCACTTTCGCTACTACTCCTACTGATGACGTCACCGATGACGTCACAGATGACGTGAACATCCCTCAAATTGGGGTCTACACCCCGAGAGCTACAAAATGACACCTCCCACGACACAATCGGACCAAGGATGGTACCTCTCTACCCCAAATACCTTCCTGCACTTCCCTAAAATGTCCGCTTTCGCTACTACTCGTACTGATGACGTCACCGATGACGCGAACACCCCTCAAATCGGGGTCTACACCCCGAGAGCTACAAAATGACACCTCCCACGACACAATCGGACCAAGGATGATCCCTCTCTACCCAAAATACCTTCCTGCACTTCCCTAAAATGCCCACTTTCGCTACTACTCGTACTGATGACGTCACCGATGACGTCACAGATGAAGCGAACATCCCTAAAATGGAGATGTACACCGCGAGAGCTACAAAATGACACCTCCCAGGACGCATTCGGACCAAGGATGGTCCCTCTCTACCCCAAACACACCTCCACTCACCCCCAAAATGGCCACTTTACTTACTACAACCAACTGCGCATGCGTAGATTGACGCGACTTGCATTTAAAAACACGCCATTCTGACTCTATCCCACACAAGCTTCACTTTGACACCTTCCACGACCCATTCGGACCCACAGCGGTCCATCTCTATCCCAAACACACACCCACATACCCCCCAAAATGCCTGCTTTCTATACTACGGCCAGACTGCGCATGCACAGACTATTGAAAACGGACGAACCATTAGTCCAGTGGGATGCTCCTCCACGAGAGCTTCAAAATAAGACCTCATACGACATCATAGCATCATTAGGGGCTTACCTAGACCCCAAAACGTCCACCCCGTATGGGCCTATACCCCCATAGCCATGCAGTATAGGCCTATGGGCCTACCCAGGCCTCCGTGAACTCTTACCAAAACTTTCACCGTTTCGCTCCGGGACCCTTCCCATCGTGTTCTAAATGACGAGACGTGAAAAACAAATCCAAACAACCCATATCACAATGAACGTGTGTGAATTTCCCAGGATGGACCTATACCCCCATATAGCCAGTATAGGACTACATGGGCTTATATACCGGTGACTTTTTCCAAAAATTTCACCGATTCGCTTCGAAACCCTTCCCATTGTGTTTTCCTCGGCGAGACGAGAAAAACGAGACCCCACAACCCATAGTAAAGCCCACAAAAAATTGACCACCCCTCCCTCCATATAGCCAGTATGAGGCTATATGGACCTATATACAGACCTCGGTGACTTTTTCCCAAAATTTCACCGATTCGCTCCGGGACCCTTTCCATTGTCATTTTCTTGGCGAGACGAGAAAAACGAGACCCCACAACCCATAGTAAAGCCTACAAAAAAAATTGACCACCCCTCCCTCCATATAGCCAGTATGAGGCTATATGGACCTATATACAGATCTCGGTGACTTTTTCCCAAAATTTCACCGATTCGCTCCGGGACCCTTTCCATTGTCATTTTGTTGAGACGAGAAAACGTGAGACCCCACAACCCATAGTAAAGCCCACAAAAATTTGGACTACCCTCCCCATATAGCCAGTATGAGCCTATATACAGACCTCGGTGACTTTTCCCAAAAAATTCACCGATTCGCTCCGGAACCCTTCCCATTGTGTTTTTCTCGGCGAGACGAGAAAAACGAGACCCCACAACCCATAGTAAAGCCCACAAAAAAATTTGACCACCCCTCCCCCCATATAGCCAGTATGAGCCTATATGGAACTATATACAGACCTCGGTGACTTTTTCCCAAAATTTGACCGATTCGCTCCGAGACCCCTCCCATTGTGTTTTTCTCGGCGAGACGAGAAAAACGAGACCCCACAACCCATAGTAAAGCCCACAAAAAAAAATTGACCACCCCTCCCCCCATATAGCCAGTATGGGGCTATATGCACCTATATACAGACCTCGGTGACTTTTTCCCAAAATTTCACCGATTCGCTTCGGGACCCTTCCCATTGTCATTTTCTTGGCGAGACGAGAAAAACGAGACCCCACCAGCCATAGTAAAGCCCACAAAAAAAATTTGACCACCCCTCCCCCCATATAGCCAGTATGGCACCATATGGGGCTATATACCGGTGACTTTTCCCCAAAATTTCACCCTTTCGCTCCGGGACCCATCCCATTGTGTTTTTCTCGGCGAGACGAGAAAAACGAGACCCCACAACCCATAGTACCCACCCACAAAAAAAAAAAAAAAATTGACCACCCCTCCCCCCCATATAGCCAGTATGAGCCTATATGGGGATGTACCCATACAGGCATTTCCCCGTATATTGTATATTGTACGAGTTCGTGTTCCGCTTTTTATTTCTTTATTTATTTATTTATTTATTGATTATTTGTTTATTTATTTATTTATTTATTCTGTGAAAACACCCATGACATGACTGAAGAGAGCCTCACTCGGTCCAATGGAACCATGCAGCGTGGAACTCTTCTGTGTTGGAGGTAGTTTTTGGTCTCTTGAGCTGGAGTTACCTCCCCCTAGATTGGAACTCTTCTGTGTTGGAGGTAGTTTTTGGTGAGCTGGTGGCGCCCCCTGGCGGAACTCCCTGTCATCTCCCCACCACCACAACAGCGCCCCCTGGCGGATGCAAGAGTTATCTCCCCCGGCAAAACCTGACTTTAAATAGCCTTTCCCTACTACTCATGTACGAACTGTTGGAGGGCCAATATCTGTGGTCGAACCCCCAGAAGCCGCACTCAGGAACGGACTTGAGGTACCAAATAAGTTAGCACCCTCATAAGGCCAGTAACAAGGTAGGCACCCCTTGATGATTAGACCAGTAAGAAATGTAAGCACTTCACCCTTGAACCGCTAGAAAAAGCTTCATGCTCCCCCCCCCCCCAACTACTGCAATGCAGCAGCTCCCCCACCCCCTAAAAATTGAACAGTCCCTAATTATATTCAGGAAGTTACTTATGTAAACGGTCAAGGTAACATAAGAATAAGGTAAAGCAATTTTGTTATGGAACCCTGGCATCTAGTTGGAAGCGTATACCGACATGCTTGTGCTTTTAGTAACCACGGCTAGGTCTCTACTGGCAGACCAGTTATACGGTATCTGGTCGGTCTTCAGACATTAGGAGATATGGACGCCGAGGTAATACTATGGCTGCCATTGCCATAAGTGACAAAACTTAAACGAATTGCAGTGTTGAGCTGGTAGAAGAAGGCCACGTCATCATTGTATCTAAACGGATATGTGTATGCTTAATGAATGTCAGATCTAATTACTTGATATTAGTCTTCATAGGAATTGCGTGTCGCGAAATCTGATTTGCACATGATGATAAACTGTGACGGCTTTTTGTAATGTGGTTATAATTGTCCTCATGCTATACCATTGCCATAATTCTAAGTACAGCAAAACATTCTATCCTAATCCATTAGTGCTGTTACTCGTCTACCCCATCGATTGGCCAAGGTGTACCAGAAAGCCAAGCGAAGCAATTTATCGTTCGTAATACAAAAATCGTTCAGAGGAAAAAACAGTTCTCCGTCGTGATTGAGTAGGCCGAGCTATCCAGCCTCCAAATATTCTTCTATGAATTAGTGAGCTGAATAAGTCTGGATCGACAATTATTTGGAAAAACGATCTGGTAAATTGATCTATGTATAGGAGATTGAATTAGAATTCGGCTACAACCAATCCCACGAGAAAGCAATTATTGGACAAGGAGTTTGAATGTATTCATAACAATGAAACATCCATAATTCACACAACTATCATTGTTCTGTCATCGCCTAAAGAGTGTGTGATTTCAATTTCTGTCTTTCGTTATCCACTTTCTATTATTTCACGCTTGTATCGTTTATAACTGAATAAATTCTAATAGGTCCCGTTGAAAACGGTCAGTTCGATAATAACTGATAGCGATTCAAACAGTTACCCAGTTGTACTCCAAGTGCCCCAAGAATAGTAATAGTCCAGCAGTTTGGTGAAAAAATTGTGCCATTTTGGCAACAAGCATGAAACTTTCAGGAATGATAGAGTTTGACTAACAGAAAGAAATTAGATATGGGGCCATTTGAAAAATCCAATATGGCCGCCATTTTCAAGATGGCCGCCATTTCGTAAGGATTTTCTTAAGAATTATAGTAGAAACTGTGTGTTTTGTCTTCCATCTTCGGATTCAGAGACATTCTATGAGGAATTATGCAGTGGATGATGTCAAACCAATTGGCACGTGAAAAACCCAAGATGGCCGCCCAAGAAGGATGTACAACAGTTACGGAGGATCGGCTGTACTATAGCATGACTCATGAGCTAATCACCTTTTTGTTTTGTATCTTTCAACCATTACCCTCGATTACCAGCCTCGGAATTACACTGGAAATACATTTAATATGATTTGGAAGAGCCTGCATCGATCTACGTGCTTTGTTTGTTTGTTTGTTTGTGTTATGACTACAGCCATATATACATAAATAGATGTATATGATCAGCCCTACCAATATTAATTAGGGATCTCAGCGTTAACCTATATGATAACATGTTGAGCCCTTCAAGAGCGTGTTGTTTCGGATATTTATTTATCTCTCATTCAACCATGCTTTGTCATTCTCCATTAGGAGATGTAAAGATGGATGTTGTCAACAAGGTCAAGTATACTCTCATTACAACCACGTGCGTACCAGTCTTGAAGAGGTGGACCAGCTGAAACATCAGATTGGGATGCAGGTGTTTATATATTGAGCTTTAACAATATATACGCGAATACGATATACTGGGTGTAATCATAGCGCCTGACGCTGGCCCACGTATACATCTACACGTTGAGCTTGAGAGGATTGTAGCATACAATGCCTTCTGCAGTGGGTGTCAAAATAACCAATCAGCTGCCGGCATTTCAACCAATCAGTCAGAGCGATTCTGTGCCAATCAGCGGGTGACAGACGATTTCTTATAGCCAATTATATTATTGGCGCCATGTACCGACTGGGCCCTTCCACCAGGAGTTTCATCATTCAACTGACGGCTTGCGACAGTGTTAGATATTCCCGCAGACTACAATCATTGAGAGACGGAATACAGACAGCGGCTGACATCCTGAAATGAACATGACCCGTATTTAATATCTCTTTAAGTGAGATTCATGTTCCCGCAGACTACAACCATTGAGAGACGAAATGGAGACAGCGGCTGACATCCTGAAATGAACATGACCCGTATTTAATATCTCTTTAAGTGAGATTCATGTTCCCGCAGACTACAACCATTGGGAGACGGAATGCAGACAGCGGCTGACATCCTGAAATGAACATGACCCGTATTTAATATCTCTTTAAGTGAGATTCATGTTCCCACAGACTACAACCATTGAGAGACGGAATGCAGACAGCGGCTGACATCCTGAAATGAACATGACCCGTGTTTAATATCTCTTTAAGTGAGATTCATGTTCCGACACCTGGATTGAGAAATAGTAAGAATATGCTATCAGGTTCGAGATGTTTTTCGAAGCATAATCAGAATCTCCTGTGACGACCATGCCGGGATCGTGCCACTCCATTAAGTATATTGCTAAAATACACTGGCACGTGATAAGAACAGTCAGCAAGAAAGAAGAGAAAAACAAGATATGTGTGAATCGAAATTAATAAACGATTACACAACGTGTGCAGCACAGACAACAGTAACGCAGAAGAAGAGTGTAAATCTAAAATAATGTAAGATTTCACCCCGTGGATAACTCCGGCATCACTATATCTACGAGAATATGAGAGTATCCATCGTGAAGAGTTAAATATATTCATGATTAGGCTTGGCCCCTGATGAGAGATATGCCTGGGATACACATAAGATATATTCCCGAAATTATCCGAAACAACTGCTCTCAGGTACATGTTAGTACATATAGTGATGTTATAATAACTCCTATACTCAGGCAGGTGTAGGGTCAGAACACCCCGAGAAAGTGGGTGTGTATATGAACATCTCTTTACACATTGTTCATGCAGTGGTGACTGTGAACGTGATTAGTCATCCTCATGCAGTGGACAGTTCTCTTAACTACTGGTGTGCAACATTCTATTCTTTAGCCTGGCTGTAAGACGAAAAACACAAGTTGTACAGCATTGCATAAGAAGATTCTGATGGAGTGGCGGCCATCTTTGATTTTTAAGTGTCAATCGAGTCTAGATTGTCGAGTGCATATTCCCTCATAAAATACATCACAACTCAAAGCTGTAAGACGAAAAACACAAGTTGTACAGCAATTCATAAGAAAATTCGTATGGAGTGGCGGCCATCTTGAAAATGGCGGCCATATTGGATTTTTTCAAATGGCCCCATATCCTATCTTTTTTAATAGATGAATGACTATCATTGGTGAAAATTTCATGCTTGTTGCCAAAATGGCACAATTCACCCCAAAATATTCACCAAACTGCTGGACTATA
>JAVTVY010042235.1:0-18777 GCA_036873755.1 Hanleya hanleyi
TTTTCCATTTCTTGGTTCAGCCAGCTCGGGAAGTAAGGCTTTTGTGTAGAATGCCACAAGTTTTGGCCTCAGACTATCCCAAAATGGGATGTCTCGCTGAATCCGCTCTACATGTATTTGGTAAGGGTTTGTGGTCCGTACCACAAAGTCAAGCCATGGTAGCTCCAGAATGTTCAGCTGCCCCTGAATCTGGGAGTAATACGTATGTTGCCTTTTCAACTGCAATTTACCATGTACAACTTCCAAACAGAAAGAGCGAACTGTCTTGACAGCCTCCTGCAGAGAAATGGGTTTGTTTTGTAGCACATTCTTCACCTCCAGGAGACCAATTTCTGGTGTGCCACTTGCCCCCAACTTTTCGGTGACCTTTCCATCTGTCGAGGCAGCCAGACAAGGTGTATCTGGCGAGATGAAGAGACCCATTTTCTCAACGGTAACATTGCTGCCTCTCTCAGCTTTCCACATGGTATATTCGGTGATGGTGACATGTTCTTGTTGGAGACCGTACCTTGTGAATTGGTTACCAGAGAATGACCCATACAGCAACCTTGTGATAAGAGGTCTCACAGGAATCACAGGGTTTCTCCTTCCAACTTCTCCGAAAGTGGATGCTGTCAGACGGTGCTTCCGTTCAATATGCCACAGGTTGGATTGTGACTGTCCTTTCGTCAGGGTCTCGATGGCTCTCAGCTTGTCTGGAGACAGATTCACATTATGTTGATAGAAGAATTCCTTCTTCGTTTCCAGATTCTGTGCACTAATATCTGGAATGGCATCCAAACACTCCTCACCATAGGCTTTACGAGCCCGCTTGGAAGATGACTCTTTTGCAGCTTCGAGTTTTCGTTTCCACTTCCGCCTTTGGATGTCAGGTCGGGACTGGTACTTCCTGGCTAGCAGGGTCTGCTTCCTGCGCTCCACATAGACGTCTTCGAAAGACTTGCCAGGTTTCTTTCCAGTCACAGACTCCCAAACTTGAGGAGACCAGGCAATTCCCAAGTTATTTCTAAGCGCGCCACCATAACACCTTGCATGCCAGGATCCCCTCGCGCAACGGTTATGGAATTTCCCCCCATCCAACTTTGCTCGAACATTCATCCAAGATTCAGCGAGATTTGTGGTGAAGTTTCCAATCAACCGCCTTGACTTCGTTGCCAATCTGTTCAGAATCTTATTTACCTCATTCAACATGCTCTCATCAAGGAAGGAATGCTGCAATCCACCATCCAATCTGGACTCCTCTTCTTCCTCAGGAGAGGTGCCTTCTGTCCAGTATTGTGACTGACTCAGAAGGACTTCATCAGCATTGTCTTGCGGAACTGACAGGTCGTCCTCCTCCCGACTCGGTCCTGAAACTGGATGGTCAGTTTGTTGTACAGGTGGACCCTGACTGTGTCCTGAAATGGAACCATGACTCTCCCCTCTACTCTCCTCGGCAACTGGACCCTGACTCTGCTCTGCAAGTGGACCAAGACTCTGCCCTGGAAGCGTAACTGATGAAAGCGGTTTAGCCTTGCAGAATTCGCTGCAATGTGTATGGTCTCAAAAGATATGGTGCACAGAGTTTCGTATGTCCTGTTCCAGTTGTTTGGCAGCTATACCATCTGTGCTGGGATCCTTGGATCGCATACGAATTGCACATCTCAGTCCACTAACCAGTCGTATCCTCGTCTTCTTTGTTAGCTTGTCCTTGCCTTTAAAATGTGGATTCTCTGTAACCAACTTCTCCAAGGAAGAGCGAACACACTTGCAAGCATGGTTGGCACATTCCAGCTTGGTGACCCTGCAACCCCAAACTGGAACCTTCTCCTGTATTTGCGCATACACAGACGAATCTCCATCTGCTATAACAGTCATGTACCGTACACCATGTGTCTGCTCTGCAACCTGAAAACCCTCAACAATAGCATCAGCCTCCATTGCTTGGGAACTTTCCTTCCAATTCCGGAAACACTCATGAGGTTGTGGCTCACGCTTAGCAGTTTCGGCTACAGAGCAGATGTAGCAATACTTGTTTCGCACTCCTATGTGTAGAATTTTTCCTGTCTTCGACCCAAAAATGACTGCAACACCACCCAGAGCATTGTAGCTGTGCTTGTGTGTACGCTTGCTCCACCCTCCATCACAAACCACTGTAATTGAAGGAACCCCCTGGTCATAGTCCCCTTTCTCCATGGCCAGTCTCCTCTCCTCGACCCCAGCTTCGACCATATCCTCCAACATACTCTCCCTCCACCAAACCCCTATCTCTTCCTCAATGGCTGTGAAACTGGTTTGGGTAAGACTGGGTGCATTTAATGTCGACATAAACTCTTTAACGTGAGCTGCCCCAGTCCCGGTGGTCATGGCACCCCATACAGCCCGCACGTTCACCTCATGCCGTTCACCCCCTTTGCTCGTTTTCACCTTCGGACTAGTCCTGAAAGTGAGAGTCCGATAACAGCCCTTACACTGGACTTGAAGAAAGGTTGCCAAACCTTTTGCAGGGCCTTCCCCTACCAGCTGAAATGCGTTTCCTCTACTACGAGCAATTGCAAGAGCCTTCTCACAAATAGCCATGTGCAGAGCAATGCCACAGTAATGACTGTTCAAATGCTGCAAATCAACCAGTCTGAACGCTGTATCTTCAGGTAGCTGAGGCTTGAGTGTCAGATTTTCAGCATCATCTTTTGTCCATTTCACCGAATACTGCTTCGAGCTGCCTAGGGAGGGAATAGGCGAATCTATTATGAATTGTGGAGGGCCATATTGTAGGTACAGGGAAAATAACGGTGAATGTGGGATATTGTTGTACATATACATGGTATAGGCAAAATAAAAGGGGGTTAATGTTCTTATTATTAACACGAGCTTTCATTGAACCGACCCACTGCCCTCAGATGCATGTCCCCATCCCAGGGGATCTAAACCGACCCTCATACGCCACGGATGAAGAAGTGAAACCCACATGAGCCGACCCGTAAGAAGTTAAACCGACATGAGCCAACCCTCATACGCCACGGATTCCACCCCATAGCTCATTCACCCCCATGGGTTAGTTTATAGGGATAGAGAGATTGTGTGCCCTTTCTATACTACTCATCGCGCACTACTCATTGCGCATGCGCAGTCTACCCATTCTACTGTAGGGTGCAAGCCTGGCCCATAGAATCTCTGGTAGCGAAAACCCCAGGTCTCGCGGCCCACTCTATCCCGCGCCACACTCATAGGGATAGGGAGATCACGTGCCCTTTCTATTCTACTACTCATCGCGCATGCGCAGTCGACCCATTGTACTGTAGGGTGAAAACCCCAGGTCTCTCTCCCCAGCCTATCCCGCGACACACCTATGTGACCGCTGTTCAGTGAGTAAAGTGTAGGACGAGGAGGAGGAGGAGGAAGAGGAGGAGTAGGAGTAGTAGGACACGCCGCGGATTATACTAGGGAGATTATTATCAGTCATCTTCTTATTGATGTGAAGTCACTCCCCAGATTTGAAGTCGATAGGTTGAATTGTTCTCCAGATATCGTGTTCTTAACATTTTGGAGATGGATGGAATCTAGGATGGCTGACGGCGGCCATCTTCGTTAATGCAGTTTGTTGAAAATCAATTCCAGTCAACTTCTTATTGATGTGAAATCACTCCCAAGATTTTAAGTCAATCGGTTGAATTGTTCTCGAAATATCGTGTTCATAACATTTTGTAGATGGATGGAATCTAACATGGCTGATGGCAGCCATCTTGGTTAACTCAGTTTGGTGGAAAACAATCCTAGCCATGTTGTCACTCATGTCAAGTCACCCCCCAACTTTGAAGTCATTCGGTTTAACTGTTATCGAGATATCGCGTTCACAACATTTTTGGGATGCTTGGCGGCCATCTTGGATAAGGCCGTTTCGTGAAAAACAATCCCAGCCATCTTGTCACTGATGTCAAGTCAATCCCTAACTTTGAATTTCACGAGTTGAATTGTTCTCGAGATATCACGATCACATGTTTGGGACAAACGGACGGATGGAAGAATGGGTAGCATTTCCAAGCCCTCCCAGTTACATGGCGGGGACAACAATATCCATAATTTCACCTCATTTTCTGTATACCTACAACATGGCCCTGCACAATTTATACTAATAGATTTGCCCTTTCCCTACTACTCACCTGTCTCAGAAGTACAAGTCTTCCAACTGATGGTAAGACCTTGAACAGCCTGAGATGACTCCACCAATTCCCCATCATTTTCTTCATTTGGCATGGCATGACCTGCAATACCACTGCCAAATGGCCTTCCATTCGCACTACAAATTTTCTGCTGTATCTGATATGTTTCCGATCCATAATATCATGAAATTCTATTGATTCATTCACAATTTCTTCCAACAGTCAAACACGTGTAACATCACCAACGGCTCACCATACACGAAGTTTTCATCCAAAAAGTTGAAGAAAACTAACCCAATATTTTTAACATAAATAACATGCTAGAGTTATATAAAATGAACTATCCATGTGTTAAATGTTATAATTTACTTGTAAGTTTAAATCTCGCCGGATTTTGTACACCGTCTTGAAATATACATACCTTACGTAACACCACGACCAAACCCCAGATCAGTTCAACGTAAAAGCACAGAATCTAATTTTATTGCTGCTCGATCCTTGATCAGAATACACATAAACGTGCACAATTACATGTAATACTAATCCTCTTCAGTTCTTCATAAATCGTCATTATATTTACCTGTAAATCTGAATTTTTCTTCAACTGTCAAACAGGAACAATAGACCCGCCGGCAAACTACAACATTGGCAGCCATTGCGTCGGAAGTAATAAGTTCAGCACCTATGTTCCAAATGAAATTCATTAGACTTTTTTTTCTAGCGTCAAAATATCTCCTTTTATGCATTATAAAATATTTCAATATTTAGTACAGGCTTATTTTCTTTTTAATATTACATCCAACGATGTGTTCTTCTTCCCGAGCGCTGCGGAGGAATGTTCAGCACTTCCGGTTACGTTGTTGAAGAGAAACTCGCGCTGATGTCCTGGTAAATATGATAAATTTTGCATCATTTCCTTTAATACAAACCTTTCAGACCGAGTGATCATTGTTGCGGGGACCTCAGGTTGTTATCTTCAAAAAATCTAGCATTTGTCGTCTTTCTACGCTTAGAAATATTCACATTTGTGCTAGGTTTCCAACATCACCGTTTGCAATTCAAAATGGCGGAGTCAAATGCACGTGGGTCATACATGTTAGTTGTATTCACCTTCATATGAGGCAGGAAAACCGATTTTTATTCGCGCATGTCGAACCTAATATCTTCATGTACATTTATATCACTCTTTGAACGTCTGTTAGTCGAAAGCGATATTTGATATGTTTGCAAATTCTTTTGCGTCATGTTTTCATAATTACACCAGAAATATTTTTCTCTAAATTTTCTAACTTTAATTACTTGGGATTTCATGACCAATAATTACATTGACATTCAAATTTTGAATTTTATATACCCCCTCTAGCTCTTTCGCAATACTGTTGTTGTTGTTACCACTGATATGTGGATGCCTTCGCAAAGGCCTTAAGGTTAATTTGAAAATATTTAGCAGATGCTCAGAAAACCATGAAGAATAAATTTTTTCAATTCATTTTATTATTTTGGCCAGCCATAGCTGCTTCTGTCACAGTATTTCAAGATATTTGAGAACCTCTGTCATCATTCTATGAAACAATCATTTACATGTACAGCCATAAATGAGACCTGCTACATCAAACCTCTTTTATGGGTTAGAAACACTATGATTTCCCTTCCTTCCACTGTAACAGTCTCAAACTCAATAACAATTTCAGGTAGAAAATCCTCCCATGTCAAGTTCTTTGAATAATGACATCCATTCATTGCTAATAGTGTGTCCCCCCACATTCTCCCCCCCCCCCCACAAGTATGTATCCAGCCACACCTGAATCTACATGTATTCTGTGTGTGATGTGCATTCCACACACACCCTCCCCCCCCTCCTTCAATTGTTTGCCCTTTAACTGACTCTGGCACATGCCGGTAACCCGTGATGTTTGTACTGGTGCTCACCTAACCCTTTTAGCCTGACAGAGTACATGTATATGTAACAAACTAATACTTGTATATTTCACGTTTATGTCCCATTGCGAAATGGCTACCGTACTCCGACCTTTATGGTGAATACAATTTGTACTATATATGGTTTTCTTCTACACAACAGTACATGTATACTTGAACAGTTGATAAAATGGTACATTGGCTGCACTTACTTGTTGCAGTATACTATTATGACGTGACGTCATAACAAAATGGCTTGTGTTGTGACATCACAATACATGTATAAACTTATGTCGGTTACATGTACACATAAGTCAGGCTGCTAATTTACTTCTGTTCATGGATTATACTCTATAATTAGATCCTGATATATTTCCTCTGCAACATGTACATGTACTTGCATTACATGTATTCATGAATACATGATTACATGTGAAGATAATGGTATTTCTAAATGAGTACCGTTGATTGGTGAAAATCCATGATATGGGAATACTCGATATTTCGGTGAGATTTTAATCGATTTTGACAAATTATTTCACCTAGTCACAAAACAATTGTAAACTAAGTTGCACATGTTTATGTTATTCGTCCTATCGCTGTACTAGGGCTGAATTTAATCAGATTTTATGGATTATATAGATACAAGCAGGTCTGTTATAACTGTGAGATAAATTTGCAGTGTACATGGACAGATGGAGTTAAATATGTTTAATTTGTCGATTAGTATAATTCAAGGACGATTATAGGTAAATATGCGATATTGCTGTCTCAGACAACCCAGCTTCACAGCGAGCTGTTCCTACCCGTAACTGACTTTCATAAGATTATAACTTTAGGAAATACAGATAAATTGCTATGAATAAAAATTTAAAGAAATAAAATGTATCCTCCAGTAATTATCGGAGGACAGTTAGTTCACAAAATACACTGTACTAAAGTTTAAGAACTTTTTGACATACATAATCAATTTATTAAATAAAATTGGCACCAGACCATGTAGAATTGAATTTTCATCCCAGTTGTGCGGGTCATTAAAAGTTGATGGAACAGCTTATTGGTTATTGTCTTTTCTTGTTCAGCGAGAGTACTCTATTTTGGTAGTATCCCTAACCAGTTCATGCAGTGACAATAATTTGCTACAGAATGTATACTGCCCTGATTGAGTTTTATCTAATTGTGTTTGTATTTCAATGATCTATAGGAACAGGCAAATACTGGACCCCACTCTCATTGTGTGCATTGGTAACAGGATAATGGATTAGATCGGCTTGTGGACCTCATGTGAATACCAGTTATCCTCTCCTACAACTTAGGAAGTTACACCTGGAGGTGAGGAAATCTTATTATCACTGCATGTCTGAGAAAAAACTGTGATATCCTGTTCATTTCTAAGAGGTGGTATGTCCCACCAGCTGTGGGGAAAGGGGTGCCAAACCAGTTATTTGTAGCTTATTTTGAAAAAAAAAAAACCGTCTAAAGTGATGTCCCCAACAATTTTTTGTTGTTATTTACCTGGCATGTTTCAGGGTTAGTCCCTTGACTTACTGTACATTAGGCTAAGGGGTTAAGAGTTTCAAAGTTGTTTCAAATATATTCCCAGTAACAGATCCATATTGCCTTCTGATGAAATGTTTTATAACACTTTTTATACGCCCGTCAAATTTGACGGGACGTATTATGGTATAGCGTCGTCCGTCCGTCCGTTAACTTTTTCTCGTCAATGCAACTTGTCCTAGAGTTTTCAGTGGATTCTTCTGAAATTTGTTACACCTGATCGGTACCATGTGAATATGTGCACAAACTTTTTTCGGCCCAATTCGACGTTTTCTTGAGTTACTCCCCTCGATTTTGGTCTGAAATCCTTGTATTTGGAACCTACTGTCTTCGTCAACACAACTCGTCCCAGAGTTTTCAATGGATACTTCTGAAATTTGGTATGCATGATCGGTATCATGTGTAATTGTGCACGAACTTTTTTCGGCCCGATTCGACGTTTTCTTGAGTTACTTCCCTTGATTTTTGTCGAAAATCCTTGTATTTGGCACCTACTGTCTTCATCAACGCAACTCTTCTCAGAGTTTTCAATGGATTCTTCTGAAATTTGGTACACATGATCGGTACCATGTGTAGATGTGCACAAACTTTTTTCGGTCCGATTCAACGTTTTCTGGAGTTACTCCCCTTGATTTTGGTCTGAAATCCTTGTATTTGAAACCTACTGTCTTCGTCAACACAACTCGTCCCAGAGTTTTCAATGGATACTTCTGAAATGTGGTATGCATGATCGGTACCATGTGTAATTGTGCACGAACTTTTTTCGGCCCGATTCGATGTTTTCTTGAGTTACTCCCCTTGACTTTGGTCTGAAATCCTTAATTTGGCACCTACTGTCCTCATCAACACAACTCTTCCCAGAGTTTTCAATGGATTCTTCTGAAATTCGGTACACATGATCTGTATCATGTGTAGATGTGCATAAGCTTTTTTCGAACCAATTCAACGCTTTCTTGAGTTATCCGCCCTTGATTTTAGTCTGGAATACTTTTATTTGGCACCTAGTCCTCGTCAACGAAACTCGTCCTGGGGGTTTCATTGCATTCTTTTGAAATTAGGTGCACATGATTGGTGCCAAACTTATTTCGAGTTGATTCAACAGTTTCTTGAGTTACTCCCCTTGATTTTGGTCTGAAATCTTTTATTTGCCACATACTATCCTCGTGAATGCAACTCGTCTCAGACTTTTCGATGGATTCTTTTGAAATTTGGTACATATGGTCGGTACCATGTGTAGATGTGCACAAATGTTTTTGAGCTGAGTCGACGTTTTCTGTATGCTCAACCATATTTGTTTCTTGTATTAATTTATTATGATAGCTCGGGCATTCAGAATATACTAATCGTTTTTCATTGTTTGACTTCCAGCTTATGTTTGCAGCCAGTTCAAGGGCACACTGTGGTCCAAAGTAAGGAGACGCATCACTCAGAAATGCCATGATGCAGCAAGGTCAGGTAGAGTACGCCAGAGAACACCAATGAAGAAGCATGATCTCCACATGTCGGAAGAACTGGTGGACTCTTCTTCAGCTTCACTCTCATCTGCTGTGGATTTGTCATCCTCTGACGATGACAACGACAGTCCCCCAAGGAATGCTAAAGGCCATCCCACAACAGGTGGGAAAAGACCAAGACAGATTTTTTTAAACCTTTGAGGGATGAAAAAAAACCATTCTACTTGACACAGACTTTCATTGTGCTTCCTATTTTGTGCTCGGGTGTTTTAAGACATGGTACAATATATATTTTATGCTGTTAAAGAATAAAAGGTGAAATACACGTGGATTTTGCTTCTGCTGGTGGTTATTTTAAGGGATGGATGATATTGCAGGAGGAATCGGGACAGACTAGACAGTCTGTACAAATGACATGCCCTTTCAAATAGAAGATGCCCCCTCCCCCACACCCCAGAAATTCTGTACAGATGGTGTTTTGTGCACCCTGCCCCGTAATTTCCCCATTTGTGAGGATACTGCAGAGTGCTCTGCCCAATTCATTCCCCACTCCCAAATAACTACCCCGAAAATAACCCATTGTTGGTACATTCGGGGGCGACAACCCCGAGCCATCCCCTAGGGTTACTGTGGAGACGTTGCCACACCTCTTTGTGGGGGTTTCTGCCCCATATTGGAATTACTGCCCCGCAGATTCCCCACGTGGGGATATTGTGGGGTTTTGTCCCATGCTGGAATTACTGCCCCGCAGATTCCCTACGTGGGGATGTTGTGGGGTTTTCTGCCCCGCAGATTCCCCACGTGGGGATATTGTGGGGTTTTCTCTCCCATGCTGGAATTACTGCCCCGCAGATTCCCCACGTGGGGATGTTGTGGGGTTTTCTCTCCCATGCTGGAATTACTGCCCCGCAGATTCCCCACGTGGGGATGTTGTGGGGTTTTCTGCCCTGCAGATTCCCCACGTGGGGATATTGTGGGGTTTTCTCTCCCATATTGGAATTATTGCCCCGCAGATTCCCCACCTGGGGATGTTGTGGGGTTTTCTGCCCCGCAGATTCCCCACGTGGGGATATTGTGGGGTTTTCTCTCCCATATTGGAATTACTGCCCCGCAGATTCCCCACATGGGGATATTGTGGGGTTTTCTCTCTCATGCTGGAATTACTGCCCCGCAGATTCCCCACGTGGGGATATTGTGGGGTTTTCTGCCCCGCAGATTCCCCATTTGGGGATATTGTGGTTTTCCGTCCCATGCTGGAATTACTGCCCCGCAGATTCCCCACGTGGGGATGTTGTGGGCTTTTCTGCCCCGCAGATTCCCCACGTGGGGATATTGTGGGGTTTTCTGTGCCATGCTTGACTTACTGCAGAAATATTGTGGGTCTATCCCATACCAGATTTAAATATAGTTCCCCGCATCATCCCCACATGTAGGGAACACGTGGGGCTGAGGTTGGGATAGTGCGGGGATTTAATTCAGCTAAGCAGCATTAAGAAACTCCTTTTCCATGACTAAGTCCAATGTGGGGATTTTACCAAATCCCTACACATTCCCCACATTGGCTGTCCTACACATTCCCCACATGATCCCTACACAGCTTGCCCCACATAAACCCCACCAATTCCCCAGCTTATTGGTTTGTAAGGGTATCCAGAGGGCGCATTTAGGGCGCAGTCTGAGTTCTCGAGAAAGTAGTTATGTCCACAGGGCGCAGATAGGGCACAATCTGAAGTTTGGAGAAAACATCTATGTCCACAGGGCGCAAGTAGGGCGCAGTCTGAATATCAACGAAAATTTCAAACTAAATAAGGCGCAGTTAGGGCGCGCGCCCCATCTCTAGCTTCTAGGGCGCATTCCTGAAGGGCGCAATTAGGGCGCAGCAGGGTGGATGGGATGAAGAAATAGGGCGCAATTAGGGCGCAGTAGATAGACAAGGCGCAAGTAGGGCGCAATTGGGGCGCATATGGGGCGCGCGCCCTAAATAGGGCGCGCGCCCTATTTCCGTGAGGGTTATCACACAATCAGACAACACATGGAGGTATACCGTATTATGTTAATTTGTGAACAATTATTAAAAAAAAAATAGTTATATTTCCTGGGAACTTTAATGTGCATATATTAGAATGGTAGTTTCATCTTTGTTCCGAAATCCTTAGTCGAGTTTCCAAATGTGGTCCTAGGACATCGTCATTCTCAGCAATCAGCGAGAGCTCTTTGAATCCTTTTCGATTTTTGTCTTAGTGTATTGTTAAGTGTTGCGTTCAGCAATATTTCACCTATATAGCAACGATCAAACAAAAATTCAAACAAGTATTCAAGTTAATAACTCAGTAAGCTAATGCATTAGAAACAGTTACATACATTAAAATTCATACAACAAACCGATCTCTCTCAAATAATCTAAAATCTTCTTTTACTCGACTAAAAAGATCTTCTAACGTAACTG
Organism: Hanleya hanleyi; assembly: GCA_036873755.1. Taxonomy (NCBI): domain Eukaryota; kingdom Metazoa; phylum Mollusca; class Polyplacophora; order Lepidopleurida; family Hanleyidae; genus Hanleya; species Hanleya hanleyi. The sequence continues at coordinate 11,514 of JAVTVY010042235.1, forward strand.
CTCGATAAAGAGTTTCTATCACAAGTTTAAAATCTATACAGTCGATAAGAATATGTCTCACCGTGAGATATTCGTGGCATGGAATACATCTTGTGCTTTGAGGGATAGCTGGGAGAAAACCGGGACAACGCTGAATAGCGAGATGAGATATTTTTCGGTATTACCCGTTTATGAGAATCCACATCGATCGATTGGACGTAACCCCTAACAAAGTTCACGTTATCGGCCCTCAAGGGGCGATAAATGGCCTTTTTGACTGTCCTTCATTTGAAGTAAAAGGACGAAAAGGAAACTGTTTAGTCAAACCAATATGGCTGCTATTTTGAATTTACCCATTATCATCAGGCTGCTCAGGGGGCATATGCAAAAGGATAAAATCACGCCAATCTGAAGATTTATAATTCTATTGATCTAAGAATCTATGAATATGCAGGGTGTAATCTCACATTATCTTGTCGTTTCTTAGCTAGCGTACAAAGTTTGGTAAGGGACGGATGTCCCTCGTCCCCGCCCCCACGCCTTAAGGATTAAACGGTGCATTCGATTTGCAATTTTTCGTTTAGGTCAATGCGTTAATCGGTTAGCTGTTCCTTCCTTTCATCGATTGATTTGCTTTTGGTTTTATTTCTTTTGGTAAAAACTTAAAATATCGGATGTGTTTTGGTTAACAGTTCGTTGAACGGTTTTGGTTATCGATTTGTGTATCGGTTTGCTTTCCGTTTTGGTTATCGTTTATTTTATTTATTTATTTTTTTCGGCTATAGATTCGCTTATTGTTTTAGCAGGCATTTCGTTCCGGTTATATCACAGTACATTGAGTTTTAAATTAAACCGAACGCTGAAACACGAGGGACCATTAACAGAATTATCTCATACCTCTAATGAAAACGTACCATGGACATGTCTGGGTGAATAGTTGTGCTGTTCTACCTGCAGACAATTTTAGTTCTCCCAGTTATAGAGGCGAGACGTGAGGTTTTTTTCTTAAGTTTTCAAGCGATTATCTATGTAACGACGAGGCCACCATCCCTATTTCGAACTTAATAATTAAATCCCTTAATTTACAAGGGGTAATCGCAGTATAAGCAGAGTCACTTGTTCCTGCCCAACGGAACTAAATCTCTTAATTTCCTTTGGGTTTCACCTATAGTGAAAAGAATAAGTCTCTCAATTAGGCTCAAATTCTTGATTTCGGAGAGGGTTCCGCGGGATAGAAGCTCAGTGCACCACAGCGTTGGATACCCATTTGAAATTATTGAGTGTTTTCTAATGTAAAACAATAATGTATATGTAGGAAAAGTTTGAAGATCATAAATTTTTATGATTCACGATTTTAAAAACTAAAAATCTCTAAACTGTGATTATTGAGTCAGATTTTCTTTAATTCTCACTTCTTGGAAAAAGAAGCCGGTGATTATGACAAATGAATTGTTGCTTTTAGAAATTGCCCAAATCATACTTTTAAAAAATATGGTGCAAATTCAGACACATATAAGCATGATAAGTTGAATATGCATGTTGTAGCTTCGTGGCTCTTGTGTTAAATACTAAAGTGGCGAATGACCGTTCCGAACAGTATCTTGAGCATAGGTCGATTTGGAATACCCAGGCTAACTAAAGACATTTTTGTCTTGCAGCGACAATGCGTCACGCGTAACTGAAGTTCACACGTTCCCGTTGCAGATCAACGTGTTACCAAACCTCATTTATGAACTACAATTTATACTTGTTTTCGAGAACAAGACAACATTAAACCTTAATTCTCTATCTCTTTCTCTCCCCCTCCCCCTGCAAATCTCTCGGAAACGAATTGAGATGTGTACAAATGAAGGTATGAATCATTCGGAAGACGCATGCTCGTGGTATACGATACTATTCTGTGACAGCGACGATTATTCTCTGCAAATACATATGCATTAGGACGCAGATAATGAATTAAGATGAAAACGAACCATTCGATATTATTTTGTAATTCTACATAAAGATCTGTCGTCACATACTTCCTCTGGTAGCGCAATTTCCTACGCGTTATGTATGGGAAGAAAGAAACATCATCGGTGTTATGTCGTATGAAGTTTTATTGGTGTTGCTGGTGGCGAGACATCATAGAATACATTTATATCTATCACTTGCAATTGTATAAGCTAGTTCAGTATTATTTAGCATACCCTACTTAATTAGAAACTGCTTATTAAATTTGAACCACTTGATATGAGACACGTTCAGAGTCTGCAAGTGTAGACCACAATTTCATATGTTCCTCTGAATGAACATCAAAACGTGAGAGGATCTTTATTGAGATTAACTGTTTGATAGCATTTGGATCCGAGAAAATGGCAGATTTTCAGAAAAAAACATAGTGGCTTTGAAGACCACATGATGACAAAAGGTGCTTCATTTTCGTTAACATGATCTCGGCATGCCATGTGGTACCTCATAATGTCGCAACGGCCTATAATGTTGGAGGTTGATGCATTGGGAGCATAAAAAGGTCCAGGATTCAACGCTAACTAGTCGATGATAGACATTGTTCCAGATACGTCTGCCGTTCAAGTAAATTCCCGGATATTGAAATATATGCAGGTATTCCTTACACGGCCGGCTTATAATTCTCGATAGATTCGTCGAAGAATCTGAAGACGATGGATTTGGAATCAATATTGGATCTGTGGATTTAGAAAATTTATATGGATCACGGATGCCTTTAAAATATCCAGCTCACTAGTGTGGTGCAGGATCATGTTCAATGTTGGACAGACATCGATGCACTCCTTAGTACCTTGTGGATTAAAATGCCCGACCCCCCCTCTTTTTCCCCCTCCCTCAATCAAACTTTCTGAGCTATCCCCGGAACGACAAAAATTTGAGATCTGACGCTCCGCGACTTTATAGTTAGTTTATCATATTGGGTTCATTTTGAGCCTATTTTCATAACCCCCCCCCCCCCCTCGAGGAGAGGATCATGGGTAAATTCAAGATGGCTGCCAAATGGGGTACCAGAAAAGTGATGTTTATGCTTTTTCGCGATGAAAAGGGGGCAAAAACTGTTTTATTTCACATCACATTAATATTTACTAATTTATCATGCACCTTTTGTGGAGAAATTGGATAAATAAAAAAGCTCGAAAAATCTCACCGAAAAATCAACCAAAAAATGTTGCTCACCGTGACATCATCAAAGCGGCCATCTTGGATTATTTTACATTTCCTGGTAGAGCTGGACCCAAAAAAGCCAGGCCAAATAGGGTTAAAATGTCCATATGAACATAAAGATTCAACGCGTGATAGAGAAACAATAAGATAAATATCACATATTACTGGTAAATGACTATCGCAGTGTTCAAAAGTTTGGCATCACTTGTCGTAACTTGAGTCTACGAGTCTACAGTTTTTTTTAATTTGTACTACTAAATCATGATCTTGCCAAGGACTACTGTGCTTGTTTTACAGCCATCGCCTCAGGAAGTAGAATGTGTCCAATAGATCCAGTCTCAAAAACGCTACTTTCCCGGTCTGTTCCACCAGGTAAATGTAAAAAAAATGAACTGAAATGACCTCTGAACGTCAAGAGGTTTGTTCTGGATTAACAGGATTGATTTTTGTCAATAAACATTTTGTGCAATTTTTGACAGGTGAAATAAAATATATTCTCGCCGTAACCCAAAATAGTAAGAAAAACTTGGGTGCCACAGAGAATCCTGTTCCATTTCCATCCAGGAGTTATGGCAAGCGGGTTTGCCGCTGGTTGCAAACTCAAACTTTTCTCCAAAAGAAAGCGGCCCAAACCTTGATGTTGATGTTGTATAGGTTTGCAGCATACTTACAGACAACCGTATCTTAAAAAGTCGCTTTTCGAGAGTCTTTCACCGAAAAGGGTAAATACATGCAACAGATTCATTTGGAACCCTCATGGAAGTCATCTTTGATTTTCCCATGGTTTCTCGCGGATAGAGTTATCCAAATTAACGCAATATCAAAGGTTGAATAGTCATACTGTTTCACCTCCTACTGTTTTCTTGTTGCGAAGCTACACTTGTACGTTGAGAATTCTCCTCCTAGACAAGCTAGGGTTAATAAGAGGACTAAATTAAACATTAATCAACAATGTAACCAATCCAAAAATGTAAGGGCAGTTGAATTCGTAATACGTTCCATTATTTTATTATACGTATATTACTGTCAATGTTATCACATAAATTTCTTTCCAAATATCCTGTATGGTACTCCAGAAACATTATTGGTTAACAGCCCTTAACCCCCAAGGTAATCTGTTTGCTGGAGCTGTGTTAGTTCTTGCTCATGTCAAAACCGAAAGATTAATGTCCCGTTTCCCAGACATCTGTCACGGCTTTACCAGAGATATGATGCCGTGTTGCTGCATTTTGTATCATCTATTGCCAGGAGGACGGAATACTTCGATTAATTGGACACTCATTGCAGTTGCATAGTTTATATAATGATAAATTAAAATGTCTCTCACAGTCCATTTCAGTGCGTTTGGTTGTTTTCCACGACCCCAGTCTCTCGGGGCCTGCTCCTGTCTTCGCTCACATCAAATCGTCTGGTATCCTTAATATTTGCATAGGCTATTTGCCATATACAGTATTTGTTATTTTAATGAATCTGACAAGTTCGGCTTTACGTGCCCGAAAGCCTCCACAAAATATTTTCCTGTCCACAAAATATTTTCCTGTCCTGTTTGATTCGCCACCACCGCCCATTAGGCATGGGCGAATCCGAGCAGGGTGCCAAGAACAATCAAGTTGCCTCTCTTACATAACCAAGAGCACAATCATGAAATTAAGTAACAATAAACAACTCACATATAGATACGATCTAGTAGATTACATGTTCTGATTCAATGCTTGTTTGGAATTACCGCTGTCGACTGTCGAAAATATTTTGATTGACACTGAAATTGTTTTCTGAACGAAGACTGAATACTGATAATCGGGTCTGACACCTAAACGCATAGAAACTTGAAACGATGTGCGAAGAAAACTCTTGGCATATAGATCTGCACCAATATATTAATGAGACATAAATCTCCCCGGGGCTTATATCTTTGGCACCGGACATGAAGCACACAATACGATTTGTTATACGTCACCCTACCGGGATATAATAATATGGGTTGAGATTTGATTTCTCTAATCATTGGGAGTTGTCATCTCATCCCGTATTACAGAGTTATAGCTAAGTTATCTCAGAGACTCCCATGGTAGGCTTCTGGTTTGAATTTTGACCATATTATTAGGATATTTATATTCGTCATTGTATGAGAGGGCGGAACTAAGAAAGCATGGAAGGAGCGCGCGAGGAACTGATCGCATTATACATGTAGTTTCCTACTGCTACGCCGTGCAGCTGTCGCTCAAAACCCCCAAATTTTCACTTGGGGCGATTCTGAGCGCCTGCGACTGCATGGTGGTATATTTTAGCTCAGATTTCCTCAGTACAGGTTGATTAACACAGCACTAGAATTTAGGAGATTAATCTCAATTTGATCTCAACATCAAGCAAAATAAGCCCGGTTTGTCCATATGCCGGGAACGTTAGTCCGGTGGCTTAAGGTCAAGATCGTGACTGACTGGAATAAAGCACCATATTTTGCAGAGAGGTTCATTTGGGCATAAAGAATGATATCAGAAGGGGTGCCCATTTCACCAGGAGGTGGAAGGCCCTTAATTTGCATAAATCCAATATGGCCGCCATAATACATACAGTAGCCTCCTGTTGGTGACTATCTGACTTGGCATCGAATCGCCTTTTTACATGAGATTGGTTCTCTACGAGCCTGACGGGCTCAAGAAGAAACTAATGACGATAATTGGAAACTTTATTACCCGTTGAATATCCAATATGGCCGACAAAGCGTCACCAATAATGGTATTATTGCTATACACATGTATGTGTGTTTGTATATATGCTAATATATATCATATATATTTATAAAGGCTCCATTGAGAGGTTTCTGTTCATGTAGCTCTGTTATGATTGACTCGATCAAGCACGCATGAAGGTTATTGGCTATTTTCTTTTCAATGGATATCCAATATGGCCACCAGCGTCCCATCCTCAATACTGATTTTCGATACTAAAGACAAATCTGTTTCAAAGGATGAAACTTCAGGTTACCGTACATGCCACGGTTGTGAACTACATCAAATGTTGCCAATTGGATTCTTCCCGGCTCCTTACATGTAGATTAGCATGTGTAAATCTAGCGGCAAAGGAAGTTACTCTTCCAACACCGGTTGGAATCAGGCTAAAACTGTGCTAAGTAATACCCTGAGGCAGATTTACTTGTTTCAAGTTTCACAAACGGTTTCGATATTTGGCAGAAAATATGCCTTTACTGTCTCGCGTAATCGTTCATCTGGTATGCAAAACCCTGCTATCGTAGAAGCTAAATTAGACAAAGAGTTGTTGAAAAGTCGAGTTGCTGGTCCCTTCTAAACTCTTCCATTTGACAATAAGGTTTGCTAAAAATTAGTCTTAGTTCCCGGAAAGAAACCTAATACTTGTAGGGGCTCTTGTTGGCCGAGCTTTCTAAGGCGCATCGCTGGTGATCGAAAGCCTCCCACCGCTGCACCATCACGGGTTCGAGCCTCGCTGTTGCATGTGTGAAAGTTTGCCAGCTACTTGCCGACGGGCCAGAGGTGGTTCTCTTCCGGTATTCCAGCTTCCTCCATCATTAAAACTGGCTGTCACCATATGAGTGAAATAACATTGAGTGTGACATTAAACCAAATCCCCCTAATACTTTTAGGGTGTTACACGATTTATCGTACCCTGGAAAATCTGACTTGTCCATTACCAGGGCCGGATTTCACAGGACCTGATATGTTGAATACGTAGACATTAGATATCGCCATTGCACTAGTTCAAAAACAGCTTGATGGCAAAAAACTATTTAGATGATGCCTTCCGCATTTATGTACCGGTGCCTCTCGATGGGATGCTCTACATCCTGTAGGATATCAAAGAGCTCAAGTCATTCTCTGCAATCGGTTATGGCTACAAAATTTGGCACATGAGAGGTCATCCACATGCTGGACGACTTCGTGTTCGTCGGTGCAAATGGCGCTAGTCAATCTTTTACTTGTGTGAGTATTTGGGCATTCCAATCAAACATGCTAAGAGCTACTACCCATCAAATACTATGGTTATGCATGGGATTCAACTGAACTCCAGAACTATGAAAGCATCATTTCCAGAAGACAAAATTCATAAACTGAAAAGCATGCAGGGTGAATTCTCG
>JAVTVY010042236.1:0-18592 GCA_036873755.1 Hanleya hanleyi
ATGTGGAGATCGATGCCGTTAAAATTCATGGACAAATAGGTGTGATGGAAATGTAGTAAATTTTGCTCTGTGAACGGTATAAATATAATGAACTCATATCTCTTCGATCCAACTACTTATTCTTATCACACTCACCCAGTCACTCAGCACAATTCATGTACGTTATACTCACCAGATCCCATCCACTCCGCTCATTCAAGACCAGGACCTGACACTTTTAATAATAATATTCCTGGTCGCCTTCAGCCGATTGTCACCGAGATTCACTGCAATTCGCTGTTTATTTTTTTCCATTAATCAGGAAAATGACAAGTCCCGTTGTTGTAGTGTTTCTACTGTCGATAAAGGTATCTGCATCAACTCACGAAGTCCGAATATCCCAGATTTCAATGAAAGCGGTGTGATAAGCAATGACATTGGGCTGCGCCACATATTCGTGGGGCTATAATCACAGCGGGTTGCTGCACGTGCATCCAACTGGAGCTCCTCCTGTTGGGCAAAGTGAAATCATCTCCGTATGGTTCGGTTAGTAAGCATGTGTGGCCTTGCAGCCAACTGACCTTATGATAGGTGCTAAACACGACATCGACACCCACTGACATTCGAATTCTCAACATCCCTCTTATTGATGGCAATCGGATAAATTAAGTCTATCACGCTCTGGTGCAGTGAGAGTTCCAGGTCAAGTCCCAATACCTCCACATAGGTCGAGTTCCAATACCTCCACATAGGTCGAGTCCCAATACCTCCACATAGGTCGAATCCCAATACCTGCACATAGGTCGAGTCCCAATACCTCCACATAGATCGAGCCTCAAAACCTCCACATAGGTCGAGTCCCAATACCTCCACAATAGGTCGAGTCCCAATACCTCCACAATAGGTCGAGTCCCAATACCTCCACAATAGGTCGAGTCCCAATACCCCCACATAGGTAAGCCCGTAAATATTATGATCAAATATCTACTATGCATCAAACTCTTGACCAGCATAGATGTCTATTGCTTCGGATGTTTGTTCAAACGTCCGTCAGTCTGTGAGCTTTTCTTGTCCGTGTTAATCTCTTGTTTCATGATTTGGATGCCATTTATCTTGACTCTGCCTTATTCATGGGATATAGAAGAACCCCATGAAATGTGAGGTCAAAAGGTACATTGGATCGATATGCAGGAGATAGGGAAAATTTAAGTCGTCTGGCGACTAAACAGCAACCAAATGACTTTACAGGAAAGCTTCCCTCGGTACCTCACATTCAGAACCGAGAAAACGGTGGATTCTCGGACGTAGCCTTAGTATCACAACCGCGCTTTTATTGCAGCTGTTCCTGTGGACACACTATAACGTATCCACACGCCCCCTAGCAAGGGCTGAAGCGGAATTACATACGCTACCTCTGAAGCTGTGATGACGGATCAGCTCAAACATATAACTCATGTGATGTTCATGGATGCGCATATAGAGGACGTCCGAGGCCAGTATCAGATATGGACAATTGTTCTGTTTATTCTATAATCACCATATAAGAAGTTAGATTGGGAATTCAGAAGCTTACTGATTTTAGGCATGTCTCCCGGTCTCTCAGTCTGTCTGTGTGTTCTCCAATTATATACTGAGCATCGTGATCAAACTTTGCGAATACACGAGTACTTTAAACTTGAGGTAAGGTTAGCCCTAATAATATAGAAGTCATTGGTCGAGGTAGTTTTACGAACAAAATTATATATTATCTGCAAGTTTCTCATGCTTACCAAATGTCTGTGTTGTCCATCTGATCTCGGTCTAATTACAAGCGTCTGGTCCGTCATTCATAATTCAGCCGTCGTCCATTAGAGAATATCCGCGTCCATAATCCAAAGACCTATTCCATATAACATTATTAGCACCAAATTCAAAAAGAAAATCATTGTATACATAAACATAGGCTTGTTTCCTGCAAGGGAGAAGCGGTCAACAGTTTTCAATGATGCCGGCAAGACATCATGATGTTCCAAAAATATCAAATCCGTATCGCTGATCAATATTCTTAATCCATAATATTCGTTGTAAAGTCATCTAAAGAATGATGTATCTCAGTCACGCTTTGATTGTGCCTGCTCATATGAGTAGCATGAGGATCTTGAAGTACATGGATTCATACGGCCCCTAGCCCCGGGTTATGAAAGCGGAATTGCTTTTCCATGACATCAGTTTAGCATTGTTCAGGTTGCACGTGCGTATATTGGATAGAAAATATTACAAATTTACCATCTGCCGTTTTATTCAAATCCATTACATCTATTCTTTACTTAGTACTTTATCCCAGAACCAATTATTGTTCTTCTCTCATGAATCTGTGCCAAAACCATCGTTAACAAACGTAGGACCCTAACTCCCTGTCGTCCGCCAGTGCGGTGCGGCGATTGCGGCCTCGCAACAGTCAGGGGAATTATATTATATGGAGGAGAAAGTGGATCCCGGATGTGAAATCGGTGGTATACACATACGGCTATCAAACTATATGTTAACAGAAAAAATGGCTTCACTACTCCGTCGGACAGGTTGCAATGCCCTCTATTGACACTGATCTTAAGTGAGTAGGTGTATTGGACCGGTCATTTTCTCCCAATAATGTGTGTGAACTATTTATCACCAAGTTTTGTATATTCAAGTTTATGACGTAATTTGAAGGTCGCTTCCAAATGTCACCTCGAAAAATTATGTCTTCCGAAAAAGGAGGTATGTTTATTTCTTCTCAGAAAAGAATGAGTATACCTCAGTATACAATGCATGGATCTGAATGAGAACACATTAAGTCTACTTGTGCATGGTTATTCTAGGAATGCGTTACAATCACCATGAGGAAGAGCTCTGAATCTATGCCAATTTTATTTATCCAGATTGTGGTGAAGATTCGCTTTTAATTATCTCGTGGTGAAATCGCATCTCATTCATGTGTACTCTTTCGCTTGTCTTCTTATGTGCGCATTTCAAAGAACGGGATGGAAATTCAACATTCAAATATGCTGTACACATGAAACTATCTGCTTGCTCATTTCAGAATGTATTTATTCACATGTCTCTATCAAGAATATACAGTGGCTAATATGTTTAATGCGTTTACAAATCCTTACATAAAATGTGGAATATCCTGACATCACGAATAGATTATTATCTAATGTTGATAGATTGCAAACTGTTCAATGAAATGTGATATGATTAAATCTATACCTATAGGCGTGATATTGATTTTTATTGGGTGCGTTTTGATCTCATTTTTAGGGTGTATTCGAGGAATGTGGGGGACGTGTTGTAATAACACTTGTGAGAACTGCTGGAATAGTAGTCGATGTAACAAGATGGACGGTGTTTGCCCAAAGTTAGGAGATAACTACAGGTGCGCTGCTGGGTACAAGGGAGATCAGTGTCTACAAGGTAAGACGTTATGGTTATGTCATGATATATCAATACAACAACTTTATAAGTATTTGCACTAGAAGAGAGGCATGAGTTAGTTATTGGGAAAAGCATTTCGATTCATAATAAGCTTGAACGGTCTGCAATGAAGAGCAGATGCAGACAGCAGTATTTCGAAGCAGGACTCGCAATATTATAGTAAATTTTATCTGGTCCGGTATAAAAGGCGTGCAGTTTATTTATCTGTTTATAGCTATAGACAGGACATAAAATCAACTACCTTGTGACCGGGATAGATCAGAACTCTTGGAAACGTCATGAGCATCTATTTTATGTCACGACATTCCTCATTAATTGCCACTGTCATCGGTAACTGTTTTCTCTGCACATTTTTATACACATATACATTTGAGTGCCAATAGTTTGATACAAGTTTAGTCATATTTTTGTTTGTATGACAAAAAATATCTTTCTATATGAAAGTTGCCATTGGAACACGGCAGTCTCCTGAATACCTTAAGTAAGGCATTAACGGTTACAAGCCCATTTCAGCCATATCGGATATGAAGTCAAGTTGCTTCAGATGAATGAACAAAATAAGATTTGAGCAGGATCATAACGAGATAAGGTAGACAATAGTTGAAGTATATCTTCTGTATTTAATAATAAAAATTAGCTGCTATACCCCGAATGAATAATCAAAATCCCATTGTATTTTATCAATGCCAGGCAGATAGTTGTTTCGGTGATGGCGAAACTGTTCCCGTCTAGTTTCTTCGTGAAACTCGCAACATGACTGTGGGAGTGAGGTAGCTCGACAGATACAGAAGAACAAATACTGAAACCATTATGATTTCGTGATAATTAAATTCCTGATTTTTTGTTCTTTTAACAGTTCTGACGATCTTAATATTTTGATTGTGCCATAGTTGTTAAAAGTAAAGTGGCCTGCAAAATAATTGGAAATTCTTCCATCAACACCGGATAAGTTTGCAAAATATTTGTCATTCCACGTTTGAATTGAGGGAAAATTTATCAGTGTGCATGTTAGAATAATGTTAATGACCTTCTCAGTGAATGTTATCGTGTAATAATTGCTCGAAGTTTAGTTTTAGACCTCATCAAAAAACCTCGCTGTTACGCCGCACTGAGAGAACAAGCGCTGGATGAGCGCAAAGACCTCCGTCGAGGCAACAGGGTCCGTAGCGTAATACATCACTGAATAACATACGGCCGCATGCCAAGCTCAATTTTGCATTTGTTGGACGTTAGCTTCATCAATGGTAATTAATCTGGGATTGAGGGTTCCTCACTAGCATGTCCAGACAGGGATGTGAAAGTGACATTCCCAGCAAATAATTTTTGTTTGATTTGACGTGCTTGAAATATTGGGGTATGGAATAGAGTATATTGATGGAAAACCTGGAAAAGTGCTTGAGACATTAGGCCCCATCCCACCCACACCTCCCCATGAGAGGATCCCCTCACCCAAATCAACACGTTAGCGACAGAAATGAGACCCTGTGTGCCTAGTTGTACCAACTTGCTTGTGATTTTGTGCTATAGGCCCAACACAGCAACACTTCATATTTTGTATGTGTACAGTATAGCATCATCATTGATGAGAGAATGCTCTTCAAAACACACCTGATTTTACCGACACTTCGTTCTGATCTGTCTCAACATCATATGATGAGGATTCAATGCGCTCGGTATAATTTTGTATACTGGTGTTACAGGTCACCTTCGCCTTCACCTTACTGTATCAATGACCATGGACTTGTACATGTATCACATTCACATTGAATGGTGATGGCTGATGAGAATATTGCCCCTATGGAACAAATGACTGGATTCCACGCAGCAAATATTTATTGTGTAACAGTGAGAAAAAAATTAATTGTATAAACATTCCAAGCCTCATTGAACACAAGCCGCACCATACTTGATATGAATATAACGCGCGTACATTAGCTCGCTCGGACGTCGCTTAGTTAAATATGGACAGACTCGCAAAAATCTCAAAATTTCCAAAAGCCACAAAAATGCCCTCAGCTTGTACAGAGTAAGTAAAAATACTTATGTACAACTTGATGTTTAGAAATGACTGTGTTGAGCGGTTCTATTCCCAACTTCTCTTTTATTCTATGTCATGGAGGACAGGGTTTGGTAGATAATTAAAAACTGTATTAACTCGGCTTCACATTTTAGAGAATGACTTTAATTGAGCCAAAGATGAAAGAGAAATACACTTATAAAAAAATCTATTTAAAAAAATATCTGTATATATGTTTATATTAATTTCCATAATTTATTGAAAAAAACTATACCGTACGTAGACTTCGACCACCCAATATCACACAGGCCAGGCAACTGTGAGAACAAGTGAAAGATACCCATCGAGTTGAGCGGATTTGCAGATAAACAACAACAAAAATTGCACTTTGTGCCTCACGAGGCCCTTCTCCATAGAGTGCATGCCAGTTATTTTTCTAGACTACAACAACAACAGTTTTTGCCTGTATCACAGTTCGAGCTTCCGATGACCCTTCAACCTTACCCAGACGACGGATAATTTTTGACAGATTGTCCGGCTAGGTTGTTGATCGGATTCACAGATCATGAATTCCACTGTGACGGAATCACCGTTGGGAAGACTTTTTCTTTATTCAAAGTCATGTACTCGGAAGTTCCGTGGTCATACCCATGTAGTTTCAAGTTTAGTTTGCTATTCTATATGACATCTGTTTACGGATCCATGAAAAATCTACAGATGATCCAGCATTTTCAGTAAATCATGCTTCGAAATGTTCGTGACGGAATCACCTGAAACGGACATGACTCTTGACTAGTGTTGCTTGTCTATTTTTTTGCTGCTCTGTTTCAATCTGACTATTCTTATATGACATATCTTACTAACATACAGTACCCAAGGATGATAAGATTTTTTTCATCGTGAGAAAAACGCGACTGGATCATCCCAGGGGTTAAATCTAGTCCGTGACGGAATCGACAAAAAATCGTGATGGAATCACGAGTGCGCTTTTTAAATCTTATCGGTAAAAGTGCTTTATTAATTACACATTTTCTTCAAAAAAATATTCCTAGAGTGAATTTATCTCTTCTACTTAGAAAATTAAAACTCTGACCTCTTATTTTTACTAAGGTATACAGCTCCCGCCACATGCATATCTTTTCTGCAGATGTTTCAAAATAGTATAGTTTTCAGTAAAGTGCAATTTTTCTTCTTTGACAATTTAGAATTTCCCGAGTTCTTCATGTTAAAAAATTGCGGGAAAAATATTTCGCTATTAAAACACATCTTCTCTATTATTGGCTTGTTCCCGGGGACCATAGGAAGCGAATAGAACAAACAGCATGCTAATATAGGGTCTACGACAGAATGTGGAGTGAATTTTATGCGAAAAAGGGCTGTTTAGCAATGTCCGCTTTTCCGTGGAATTCATGAGCGCACGATTGAAGTATCATGGGAAGATATATATTTCCAGTCGCTATCTCCCCCCCCCCCCATCTTCAAACAAAAGGAAAAGAAAAAGCCGAGAGAGCGCCTCGTGAGGCAGAGTTATTTTTCCAGACTACAACAACAACAGTTTTTGCCTGTATCACAGTTCGAGCTTCCGATGACCCTTCAACCTTACCCAGACGACGGATAATTTTTGACAGATTATCCGGCTAGGTTGTTGATCGGATTCACAGATAACGATTGAAGCATGGGAAGATATATTTTTTCAGTCGCTATCTCCCCAACCCTCACCCCCCCCCCAACTAAAAAAAAAGAAAAGAAAAAGCCGAGAGAGTTCTTCGGAGTTTTACGTTTTTGACCTCTGACTTTGAATTTGACTTCTCACTTCCGACTCGCATCCTGGTGAATGACACTCGTCCTTTATCTTTTTGCTCTCAGAGATTCTCGAGGAAGTTTCCAATTATACTATCTGGAATGCGAGTTTTTCTTTCGTGAAAATTTACTTTTTATGAAAGCGCAGGTTTGTTTTTACCTCGCATACCGGTCATCTGTACCAGCGCGAAGCTATAACTTACACGCGCGAATTTAGTACCCTCGAATAAAGAGACCCGGTGGAAGCGCTGCAAAGGATACACACCTTTTGTGACGTAAGCATTCATTTGTGTCCAGAAACGTTTCAAAATTTCGTCGGGAACCATTGCAATCCCTATTGGAAATCACACGAGTCGTGGGTTCCCCATATGACAATTATTTGGCGGGAGATTTCACGTTGCTCTCCTAGACCTCCGTCTGATCGACGGAGGTAAAAAGAGAATTCACCATGATGTACAAAGGGGTATCTAGACACTGGAGACCCCTGGTTCTCGGATAAATTCCAATAGGTTTCAGAGCAATCCCCAGAGGAATTACTATATGCCGAAAAGGTTATTTGGAAGTCAGAGACCCCTGGTTCTCAACAAGATACCCCAGGGATTCGTCACGATTCCCCCGTTTCTCCACACGATTCCCCTGATCACCCCACCACGTGGCTGTGAGATCTTCGGCGCATGCGTGATTTTGGTTTTACATCAGCCTACCTGCTGTTTATTGACTACCATGGGTCGTCTTTGTTCAGTAAAATCCACATCAATCTTAAGTTTCTTCATGCCATCGATGTCATATTTCACACTAGTTACATTTATCGTCACCCCAAGAATGGTTTTGCAAAGCTTTTGTTCCAAATGTGATAGAGTTTCCCTCAAGTTCTTGGATCAACGCGATGAAGTACAAGGATGAATCAGCAATGTGAAGGACAACACAAGTTTGTTACTATCCACATATGTACATGTGTGCTTAAATTCTTGTGAGAATTTCTCATTTTCTAAGGATATAATATTTGCCAAATTGATCGAAGTCATTATAAGTCAGACTAAGAGAATTCCTGTTAATACTGAGAACGGGAGTGGACAGTAGCAAACCATCGTTGGTATTATTCACATTCCCAATTTATTCATAACACCGAGAGAAATGAAGAATCCAGCAATTAATTCTCCTTTCTCCGCACGAGAGCCCAAGGCATCCAGATGATTCTCCTTATGATCCCCCTAGGACATCCTGTTGATTCAATTGGGGTCTCATGGTAGGTACCGCTGCTGGATTCCCCTCCAAGCATCACTCGTTTTTTGCATATTCATAAAATATTATAACGAATTGATCAGTACTAAGTCTCGTCTAACATGTCCTTCAATAACTAAATATATCAGAGCAACGTAGCGATTATTATGTCTCATTATAACCCGGAATTTTGTGTAGTTTTAGCCCGAAAATGTTGTCAAATGCTAGGATAATATCTAGTTAAAAAAAGGATTTCTAGGATGTGAGGTCTAATGAGATTCATTTCTACTCCTCAGCCCTACGGGCTCAGGAGTATTGTTGTGGCCCTAGCAGTGTGTCTGTCCGTCTGTCCGAGCCGTATCTCGAAAACTGTTGCAAGGAAGTTCTTGAAACTTACAGGTTATGATCCTTTTATGTTTTACTTGTGCCTTTGAAACTTTCAGGTCTAACCGGTCATTAATTATTTTTATTTTTATTTTTCTGCCATTTTCCAGTCTTCTAAGCATGGATCTCCAAGTATGCATACATTAGGCCTACTTTCATACTGATTTACATACCCTTACTGGCATGTAGCCTATCAAGAGCTCCATAGTAAGTTGTATGTCTGACATTGTTCATTCAGTGTAGTGCAGGACTCATTTGCATATTCAGTAGTATGGTATTGCCAGTGACTCATTCATATGGAATGTTTGAACACATTACTTAGATCTAATGTAGATCCAGCAGTTTTGCTTCTTTGGAGCTTCTTACTATTACAGTGACAGTCAACACCCACTTTATAAAACCAGCAACATGGTATTAAGTCCTGATATCTGATTTATTTGTGCGTTTGGCTAGAAAGTGTTACACCAAACACTGGCAAGGAAGAGGGTTTGCTGGGCTTAAATTAAAAAGGTGCATATCGGAGACTCAAAACTTAAAAAAAATGTATATATATATTTTTTTTGTTCCCTAAATCTGTCGAAGAAAATGAAATGTTTACAGTTCGAAAACTCATGAGAACAGTCTCGCTGATTTCCCGGACTAAGTGGCAATCGGGAGTCCTCAACATTTGTAACATGGCAAAGTAACACGAGGGTTCCCGACGCCAGAAAAAAAATGGCGGCCCTGCTGTGTTTTTGTCAGGAAGAAGAACCGTAAATGGCCACTGTGCCGAATAAATAAGAACGGATTAGGATTCAACTCAGGTTGCCAATGGGGTGAACTCTTCAAGCAGGTTTGCAGTACGGTATAGTTATCGAGAATAAATATTTGTCTGTGTTCTGATTGATGTACGTCCATCGCGGGAGCGCAAAGCAAAGGCATGGATTGAAAATTCCGTCGGAGACAACAACAGCAGCGGCCGGTTGAAGTGGTAACAACGGGCCGGTAACAACAGGCGATCTGTGATAACGTTTTTTAATTATCATTCGTTGTCTATTTGATACCGAGTTACGTCGAGAGAAGTCATACATTTTGGCTATAATTTTTAGAAATATGGAGGGAAGAGAGGTAGCTGTCTAAGCGAAGACGGCAGTGTGGACTGGTGGAGCCGACGGTCAATCCGACAGGCCTGGAGTTAAACAACAACAACATCAACGATAAGTTACGCTTATCAGTGGTTCTTGCGGCATCCTTGACATGATACTTTGGGATAAATTTCTACTGCATTATAGGGCATATATATTTGGCAGTCATACCAAAAAGCAGTAACTTTTTTGTCATTAACTACGAGGAATACCTGATTCATAAATTTTTATTTTTTGGAACTATTGTCTCACAGGGGCTTGTTGATGGTCAGTTATTGTCCCCCGCCACGTAAGTGGGAGGGTGACTTGGAAATGCTACCCGTCCGTCCTTCCGTCCGTCCGTCCCAACCATGCTGTGAACGCGATATCTCGAAAACAATTCAACTCATCAACTTCAAACTTGAGGGGTGACTTGACATCAGTGAGAAGATGGCTGGGATTGTTTTTCACCAAACTGCGGTATCCAACATGGCCGCCGTCGGCCATCTTAGATTTCAACCGTCCCAAAAATGTTGTGAACGCGATATCTCGAGAACAGTTCAACCGATTGATTTCAAACTTGGGGGGTGACTTGACATCAGTGAGAACATGGCTGGAATTGTTTTTCACCAAACTGCGTTATCCAAGATGGCCGTCGTCGGCCATCTTAGATTCCATCCATCTCCAAAATGATATGAACACGATATCTCGAGAACAATTCAACCGATCGACTTAAAATCTGGGGAGTGACTTCACATCGATAAGAAGATGACTGGAATTGTTTTTCACCAAACTGCGTTAACCAAGATGGCCGCCGTCGACTATATTGTTAACGATATATCTCAAGAACAATTCAACCGATCTACTTCGAACTTGGGATCTTAGATTCCATCCATCTCCAAAATATTGTGAACACGATATCTCCAGAACAATTCAACCGATCGACTTCAAATTTAGGGGATGAATTCACATCAATAATAAGATGACTGGAATTGATTTTCACCAAACTGCGTTAACCAAGATGGCCGCCATCAGCCATCTTAGATTCCATCCATCTCCAAAATATTATGAACACGATATCTCGAGAACAATTCAACCGATCGACTTCAAATCTGGGGAGTGACTTCAAATCAATAAGAAGATGACTGGAATTGATTTTCACCAAACTGCGTTAACCAAGATGGCCGCCGTTAGCCATCTTAGATTCCATCCATCTCCAAAATGTTATGAACACGATATCTCGAGAACAGTTCAACCGATCGACTTCAAATCTGGGGAGTTACTTCACATCAATAAGAAGATGACTGGAATTGTTTTTCACCAAACTGCGTTAAACAAGATGGCCGCCGTCGACTATATTGTTAACGAGATATCTCAAGAACAATTCAACCGATCTACTTCAAACTTGGGATCTTAGATTCCATCCATCCAAAAAATGTTGTGAACACGATATCTCGAGAACAATTCAACCGATCGACTTCAAATTTAGGGGGTGACTTCACATCAATAATAAGATGACTGAAATTGATTTTCACCAAACTGCGTTAACCAAGATGGCCACCGTCAGCCATCTTAGATTCCATCCATCGCCAAAATGTTATGAACATGATATCTTGAGAACAATTCAACCGATCGACTTCAAATCTGGGGAGTGACTTCACATCAATAAGAAGATGCCTGGAATTGTTTTTCATCAAACTGCGTTATCCAAGATGGCCACTATCAGCCATCTTAGATTCCATCCATGCTAACTATGTTGTGAACGCGATATCTCGAGAAAAATTCAGCCGATCAACTTCAAATATGGAGGGTGACTTTACATCACTAGCTACCCATCCGTCCTTCCATCCCTCATAACGTCCTTCCGTCCCTCATACCGTCCTTCCATCCCAACCATCTTGTGAACGCGATATCTCGTTTTTTTCAAAGCAGAATGACGTTGGGCTTGCAATGTTGTACCATTGTGACTAGGCGCTGTGAAAATAACATGTAACATGCGAGGTATTGGAGATTGTTGGATTCTGAATAAATTTTCTTGAAATTTCAGAATGAAAATGCGCTGTGAAGAATTTCAATGCTTTGAGATGAACTGGCTCCAATATTTTGTTGAAAATCCTATCCCATCGTAATGTGAGACAGACAGTGAACTGACTGACCAATAAAATAAAACTTTCAACCGACTGACCTGTTCTCACTGACCAGGGACTGTTACCCCAAACAAACAACTTATTTAATTTAGGTCGCATGTGTTGCAAGGGTATGTTGACATACCTACACCCTCAAGGCCACTGCCAAACTGACACAATAACCTGTTGGCTTTGGTGCCCCTTGTCGTCCTCGTCAATAAAGTCCAGTCTGCCATTGAAATAGCTGTCCTATCGATGCCCCAAAATTACTGGAATTGCTTTAATTTGATTATGTAAATTTATAACCCTTGTCTGGAAGTATATTTACCAGCACTGATAGATCCTGCATCACGGCCAAAACCGTCACACGCATACAATGTGCACTTAGATAATTTGACCCGAACTTCAGTGCAATAACTTCAGTACTGTACATCTCCATACATCAGTGCAACAACTTACTGCTGTAATGTACATCTTTATACATCAATGCGACAACTTTTGTAATGTCCATGTCCATACATCAGTGCAACAACTTAATGCTGTAATGAACATCTTCATACATCAATGCGACAACTGCTATAATATACATCTCCATACATCAATGCTGCTTCAAAGATTTCTTCTTTGAAATAGCAGGAACACAGCTGGGATGGGTGGTGCTTAGTTGGTTCGTCGTGATATAGCGGAAATATTGTTGAAAGCGAAGTTAAATTTTATTAATTCACTCATCCACTCCATACATCAAGCCGACAACTTCTGTAATGTACATTTCCATACATCAATGCGATAACTTACTACTGTAATATACATCTCCATACATCGACGCGACAACTTCTGTAATGTACATCTCCCTACATCAGTGCAATAACTTACTGCTGTAATATACATCTCTAAACATCAGTGCGATAACTTCTGTAGTGTACATCGCCATACATCAGTGATATCTTAATGCTGTAATATACATCTTTATACATCTTTTTATACCCCTGTACATGGTAGGGGGTATACTGGATTCCGATTGTCCGTCCGTCATTGTGTCAGTGTATCCATTCGTTCATCTGTTTGAGTTGTGGCTTAGGTTTGCATTTCGCTATGCATCCAAACTTCTACACCCATAAAAACATCTTGGTCTAGACTGTTCAGGGGCTGAGGAGTTGTAGCACCTCTGGTGCCTCATGTTCATATAACCCAGCCATGACATTGTTCATAATTTCTATTCGTAGACTGTGATCCAAGAGAATATGGTCCAGATTGTACTGAGATCTGTGGTCACTGTGCTGGTGGAAGAGATCAATGCGCAACGGTTTCCGGTGAATGCCCACTGATATCATCATCCCCAAAATGTGCACCTGGGTTTAAAGGAACGTATTGTAAAGATAGTGAGTAGTCCAAAATTTGTCTCTTTTTACAAAGTGTGAGCTCGATAATTTCAGCAGATTTGCTGATATCAACATAACGGAATTCCTATCACATGTATTTTAGTTAGCATTACAGTTACAGGGATTGACGTTTACCGCAAGTCTTCAAGACGTTCGCCACCTCTCACAAGCAACACTGTTGATGGGTTAAGCCCCTTAAATGAATGCTTTACTCAATTCAAATATGCTTCTGTCGTGAAGATTGGTACTTTAAAATAAAGTGTGCCAAATATTTCTTGCCAGTGAAGATCCGAAAGCATTATTTTGCTAATTTCTGAAGTAATTTTGTACTCACACCAAAGTCGCGTAGAATTCTAAAGTACGCCAAAAAGAAATGCTTCCGATGTCAACATAATGAAATGAGCAAGAAACAGATGGAATATCTTTTTCATACGAGCATACATTTAATACTGAGCATATGAACACATTCCACTACTATAGTAGATCGTGAATGGTATTAAATTTTAACAATGGGCAGCTCGATCGTTTTGTGCAAGTCTTGTTGGGCAAATCTCCAAATGACGCTCTAATCTTAATACGGCAGCCTCGTTTTTGTGTCGGACCGACTGTGGCAAATATGGCAGCGCCCACATGCTCGGAAATAAGACACAGAATGATACTCTTCCGAATTGATTTGCAAGAGATGTTTGATACACTTAATTTTTAAGTAAAAAATAGAAACGTATTTGAATTGAGTGAAGCATTCATTTAAATAGCTGTCTTACATTGAAGTACAACTCGGTAGAAGAAATTTTACAAAAAATCTTACATTTTGAGCATGTAATTTTTTATTTTAATCATTTTCTATCATTGAGGGAATCGAGGAAATAACATGCATGTCAATGTGATTTTGGGGTTCAGTCAAAAACGTGTACCGTCTCTGTTTGCTGTCTTAGAAACATATAACACGGTGAACATTCTAAACTTATATTTTGTCGCATGTGTATCTCATTGAAATTAGGCACAAACACATGGGTCCTACAAATTAGTGCCCAAATCGCATGTTAGAAGGTATGAGAAAACCTCAAATTCAAAATGTAGGTGATGAAAACCGTGTATTGTGGATCCTGTTTCTTCAGATTGTTAAATGACCCCAGGTCCGGTGCAATGCTGAAGTACCAAAATAAAATACTTCCACTGCAAGAACTTGTTCAATTGGCATGAAGTACAATATTATATTGTCTACTCAAAAAGATTTCAAGGCACGGAGTCTCACCATTCTCGAGTAACAAGGCCGTAAAGTAGTGCATTTGTGCAAAATAGTTGATTCTAAGGTGAAAACAATTCCTTTTGTTCTTTGTAAACACATGAAGATAAAAGATAACCAGAACCGGATTAGGTCTACGACCTGTATCAAGCTGGTTATCGTTTATCGTAATATGTTTATAGAAAGAAATATGAGGTGTTTTCGCAACAAAATTGGGGATTTTGCACGAATGCACTACTTCACGGTTCGAGAATGATGAGACTCGCTGCCTTTAGATTTTTCTGAGTGTACAGTATCATATTGTACTTCATGCCAACTGAACAATTTCTTGTCTATGTAATATTTTATTTTTTGGCACTTCTACCGCACCGGTTCTGGGACCATTTATCCATCTAAACATACCTGGTCCTTTGACATTTCCCTAAGATAGGGGGAATTGTAATTATTGATGACTCTCTTAGAGATATCCAAGATTAATTATTCTTTATCATTTGATAAGCATTCTCATCGGCCTATAAATGTTGAAAAGATATATCGGATGACTTCCGTTCAAGGTACGGTAACGACCCCCCACCCCCCTTAGAATGAAGATAATGGCAAATATTGTTGAATGTTGCTGAATAATAATACCACAAAAGAGCAAATGAATAAAAAAAAATTCATATAATCTCGACTTTTTAGCAGCTATCCCGTTAAAAAGATAACCAAGTGGACACAACTCTTCCATAATTTGGACTAAGTGTATACAGTTCTATGAAATAGTTACTGTATATTTATATGTATCTCCTTATACACAGATTGTAGTTCTGGTGAATATGGTGCAGATTGCACAGGAGCCTGTGGCAGGTGTGCGGGAGGACCAGAGGCGTGTTCATCTACTTCTGGGAAATGTTCAGGGTCACCGGCATGCTTACCAAGGCGCAAGGGAAACCTTTGTAAAACTGGTACCGTGCATACTCAAAAGTTTTATATGTACCATATCCGTTTTTTACCTATCAGCCCGACTGGTCTTACGGGTATTGTTGTCACCCCGTCCGTCCGTCTTCTTCTCTCCCGGACTCCATATCTTGAGAACCAAAGAAGGTAGGCCAACGAAACCTCTGTCTAATATAGAATGTAATCTGTATCTATGTAATCTATGTGCGTTTTGTATGTTTCGTTGGTCAGGCCCTCGCCTGTCTGTCTGCCCGTCCACTTTTCTGTTAAATTTCAACATGAAATATCATGTGCCTTCTTTTGGTAGGTTTCTAAAACCTAGTGGTGGTCAAATCATTTACATAATAATTTCCTTGTATTCAAAAGTGTTTTCTTTCCATTCTACTTCAAAAATATTCATGGAAGTTTGCAAGCAATTTCCCTGATCTACATAATTTTTCATATTACATGCACCAAAAGGTATTGGACAAGGTGAGATAACCACAGAGAGACTTTAAATGTGCTGGAATGTTTAGATCTACAGTTTAAATCACCAGAACCTTTTCTGCTTGTGAATTACCATTTACAAATTACTCAGTTGGCTTTAATTATGTTTCAGTTGTAATTTGTGAAATTTCCACGCCTTGGAAACACTTATAAATAGTAGTTTGTTATACATTTGTGTCACTATCACCCAAGCACCTTACAGATTGTAGCTTATAGTACACAGAGGCTTTATTTTTGAATGATATACTGAATAAACCCAATGTTTACTTGCTATATCTTCTGAATAAATGTATGAAACAACTTTATGATGTATTAGGTGTGCATGAAAAGAATCTCTCCAACTTGATAATGAAAGTAATTGTATTATAACAATAAATTGTATTACAACCAAAACAAAAATGTGTCCTCGCCACTTGATAAAAGAAATCTATCCTATGAAAATGATCAACAATATGATAACAGTACAGCATCCTTTTTTTGGATTTGCACAAAAGTCTCAGCGAGCAGAAAACCCACGGACAAAAGCCTCAATGGACAAAGGCCAATCCGACATTTAGTTTCAGGCCAGGGCAATAAAATCACAACTTTAGATATTTTTTTCTACAGATAGGTGGATACCTTGCCACTTTTCATACCGCTGTATATAGTGGGGGGTATACTGAATTTCAATTGTCCATCTGTCCGTGTGTCAGTGGACAGTGCATCCATTCGTTCGTCTGTCCGTCTGTCTGAAATTCATTTCTGGGAAATAACTTGAGAACCGCCCATCGGATTCTTGTCAAATTTGGTATGCAATGAGGTGTCGCCTGGGATGGCAGGTGACCCTACCTGGTGGTAAAATCTGATATGCATTTCCGGGCAATAACTTGAAAACCTCTTATCGGATTTTATTTCAAATTTGTGATATCGCTTTGGGATTGTGATTGCCCGCTTGCGCGCCTAGAATTGGTGCCACCTAGTGACATAACTTGTTTCTAGGTAATAACATGTGCCACTCACCTTCTCAAATTTGGTATGAATATCCATGACATGTCGCTGGGGATTGCGTTTCACCCACTTTCGTCATCAGGTGGTGCAACCTGGTGGCAAAATTCAAACTTCATCTTCAGGCGATATGAGATCCGCTCATTGGATTTTTTTCAAATTTGGTATTTATGTACAAGGCCATGAAATGTTCCTTTGTATTGTGTTTTGCCCACTTGCTCTTACAGGTGGCACCACTTGATGACAAAATGCAAATCTGGTTTCTGGACAATAACTTGAGAACTGCTTATCGCATTCTTCTCAAATTTAGTATGTCGATACCATGCCATGAGATGTCGCTTGTGATTGCGTGTCGCCCACTTGCGCCTACATGTCATACCTCCTGGTGGCAAAATCTAAATTTGGTTTCCGCGCAATAACTTGCGAATTCCTTGTCGGATTCTTTTCAAATTTGGTATGCGGATACCATGCCATGAGTTGTGTCTTGGGTTTGCATTTTGCTGCCATAACTCTCTCCTGTGCATCCAAACTCCTACATTCATAAAAACATCTTGGTCTGGACTGTTAAGGGATTGAGGGTTTGTAGCATCTATGATGCCTTATGTTTAAATTTGAAACGACCAGATAGGACTAATAGATAAAAATCTATTCTTAAGAGGCAAACAAGGGTGATGCGTGTATCCGAGAAAAATTCCTCATGTTGTTAGGTTTCCTCAATTCCGTATAAACAATAGTTTTTCATACATCAAAAATGCGGGGGCCACATTTATAGATGTTCTTCACCTGTGTGGCTTTCCTGACGTTTGTCAAAGTGAAAAAAGTAAATAAATAAAAATGTGTACAACGCGAATGCTCACATTTGAAAGTAACGCAAACAGGGTCGACAGATGTTTGGAATTAGGCTGTTGGTCATTATTTGCTTTTTTCTTGTTTGATGATACAGATTTCTTAATATATTTAATATTTGACACCTTCAAACGAAAATAATCCAGTTGTGTCATTGTGAATTTACATCGAAATGTCATTCTGTTCATATTTACGTACCATCAGCTTTCACATCATGTTTGTAATGTCTTCAAGTTTGTTTATTGTTTATTTTTTGAGTATCCTAAATGTTCGAATGATTACCCATAAGTAGAGATAGACATCATAATGGGTAATTGAGTCTAGATCATGGATATGTACCGCGGGATATCAGAGGAGAAACCTTTCACGGAATATGCACCAAATGGGTGTGACATTGCTATATCATGCGAACTTTCAAAATAAAATCATGTAATTAAAGGCATGTATTAATAAAATGAACTTTATATTGTATACCCCTGCTGTTAGATTAGTAGCAAATACATTCAAGTGAGATCGTTTGTTTCGTGTTTTCCAGATATCTTACTACTGTGATTATTCACCAATCGCCAGGTGATTTGAAATAAAATCAAAACAAATTACGTATAGTGTGATATAGTGTTTCATATACCTTC